>JADRCD010231105.1:12580-29434 GCA_019843815.1 Montemys delectorum
TAATAAACAACTTCTGTGATATCATCTATGAGGGGAAGGACACAAACTTCATAAGAAGAGGCTATGTATGCTGAGGAGAGATAGCCAGCTCTCATAGCCATCACCATTAATTTAATCTGCCAGGGAAGTGTGTCAATTCAAATTTGGAAACATGTCTCAAGCAAGACCCCTTCTCACCACTGTTTCCCCCTCTGGCACCAGGCCAGAGCCACCCCTGTCTTCCCAGGTTGTTGTTTTGTCTCTTTAGGAACACTTCGCTCAACTGCTCCGTACAACATACTGCCCAATTCTAAATCACACTGACCTTGTCAATAGAGAAGGTCAATTGTACCAGTTTTTTCCTTCTCAATTAATTTCAATGATATTAATTTCATGATTCACCCCAATGTTCTTGGCATGGTGCTCTACATGAGCTGCCCATCTCCTGACCCCATCCCCCACAAGTTCTTATCTTGATGGGTTCATGCCAGCTGTGCTTGATCTTTCTTCATGTGGAAAGGACAATACCTTCTCATCTCAAAACACAGATTTGTATATTCGTTTGGCTAGAGGTGCTCTTTTTGGATTGTGTAGCTGATAATTGTCAGCCTAACAGATATTCTTTTCCCTTTGCCTTCATTTTTGCACCATCTACCCCTATATCATCCTCTTTCCTGATCCTCAAACTTCTCGCGACCTCGGCTCTTTGCCCTTCCTATGCACTCTCCCTGGACTTCTTTCCCCCAAGCCATACATCTGGGCCATTGCTTTCCTTCACTTCTTTGCTCAAATATCCTTTTCTGAGAACTGCACAGTAGGCTATACTTCCCATTAAGGATCACTCTTTTACTCCTTAATTCTTGCTCTCTTTAAACTGCCTAAATTTAATTTTTACTATTGTCCTGACATATTATTATGTATTCACTTTACAATCTGCCTCCCTCTACTAGCTACAAATTCCTGTGAAAGTAAGAACTCTGTTTTTTTCTTCCTTCCTTTGGATACCAGGACATTTATGAACTAAATTTCACTAAATGCTATTGAATGCATATGATGGGAGAATGCTGCCTTGTGAAATGTGAATAAATATACATATCTATTCAATGGGACACAAATGGATTGATAGTCCAACACAGATGGTGCAGATGAAATTCACACACATGTCTATACTCTCAACCACAGAGTGAACTCTTTGACATATGACCAGGATCCTGCTTAGCATCACCGATGCTTGTAACAGAGATCAGCAGGCAAGAGGTAGTGAGGTAGACACTGGTAAAGCTCTCATCCAACTTCAAACAGGGAATTTGGTGACACTCACTGATACTTATTCTTTTCCATATTTAAAAAAAGAAGAAAAAGACTGAAGACTTGGAACTTTGCAGTCCTAGACAGGAAAAGACTCTAGTCAGTGGGTACTAGAATTTGCTAGTGTCAAGTCACTTTCAAGGGAAATAAGTTGGTGGCTTTGACAGATTTTAGAATGTTTCCAGACTGTTGAAGGGGTGACAGGATGTATTTTTATAATGTTTTCACTAAGTGTTTGCCTTTTAGTAACATCAAGTCAATGCATTATTGTAGAAGACACCTGATGGCCAGCATGATCTCATCAACTCTGTAAGAAAAGGGAAGTGCTCCATGACTGAGCTCTCTGTTTAGAGGAGAGCCTGCTAGTGTACACACACACACACACACACACACACACACACACACACACATACACACACAGTTGAGTGAGTAGAACTGGACCTGTGAAGCAGAAATGTCTCTCTGAGTGGAGCATCTGTCTGTAGAACCATCCACAATCTTATCTTTAACTGTCCTCAAACTGAACTGGCTTTTCACAGTTGTATGCACATGTGTGTATACAGGAAAAAGACAAAGTAATTCTTACGAAGAAGCCTATGATGAAAGAGATTGTTGTGTATATGTGTGCCACAAAATTACATAAAACCCTCAACAAAGGCTACATTTTGTATCAATACAGCCTCAGCACCTACTTGTGTTCTATTTTGGTTCTTCCTGATAAATTCCATCTTCTTGGGTCTCTTTTAGATCCATCTTCCATCCTTCATGTCCAAAGCACACACCCTCTTCACTAAATCTCCCACCATCTGCCATCTGCAGGATATAATAAGCTGCTAACTAATTTTCTGGAATCCTGGCTGCCAGTTGCAGCCCAACTAATCCATCACTTGCCCAGATGAGTAGTTTTTCTCATCATTTATCTCCTCTACACAAAATCTCATAGTTTGTGGCTTTCTATTATGGAGCTCTGGCATAAGCTTAGTGTACTGGTCAACTAATACGTTTATTAAAATATATAGTATGCATTTCCCATCTCTAGAAACCTTGCCTGTGTTCTGACATTGTAATATAGAAACTCTGAGAAGCACAGGCTAACAAAACTGCTAAGGGGATGGGTGTTTTTCAGCATACATGCCGTCCTCATCTCCAAAGCCCACTCTGTGCCTCCTCTTCCACACTTCACTCTGTCCTCTCGACATATTGAATTACCCAAGCTCTAGAACTTTCCTGTTAGCTAAGACTTTGTGTCATTATTCCATCTATATAAATACTTGACTGTACAAAAACACCTACATATATTTTTTTGAAAACATATCTACAACACCACTGTGACCCCGAAGAAGAATTGACTGTTCCACCCTTTCTGTTTCCATTTTATCCTTATGGGCTTCTTTTATTACTCCTAGGGTTCCCCTTTATTTTCTTAAAAGATTAGAAGTTCCTTGAATTCAGTGACAATAGCTTACCTTTTTGTCCTTCCTGGTGTTCAGTATTGTTCCTGGCACACAGACAGTGCTCAATAAATGTATGTGTTGATGAATAAATGTGAAATTGATGCCATTTAAGGTATTTCTACATTCTTTCAAGTCAGATTAAAGCTGGTAATAAATTTCCCTCAGACAACATATTATTGAGAAAAATTAATCCTTCGCTTTATAACATGCCTATCTGTACTCAGCTTTCAATAGCTGGGGGCAACTAAGTTCAAGGAACTTGTAAAATTCAGATTGCTGAACCACTCCCTCAGAGACTGATTCTGAACTTGTGTGGTGGGGTTCCAGAGAACTACAATTAAGCAAATGGCTCTGGTATTTCACACAGAAACCTAAGTCACTGCATAGGGTTGGTTCTCCGGTGAAATTACAAATCACAAAGCTTGGTATATATATTAAATTCTGCTGCCCAGCACCCTAGGGTCTGCTGGTATAAACTGATATATGCTTAGCCATGACAAATATCACCTACAAGTTCCTATGATGGGAAACACTGCTAGTTCTCTAGTCAAGGTTGGGAGAAGAGCACTGTTAGGATTCTAGTTGCTGACCACAGCAGAGGAAGTTATAAAACTCTTCAAGAGTGAATTACCATTTCAGCACTATGCTCCAGGGAGTCATAAGGCAGGTTGTTGCTCAGAGTAGGCAAGTTTCACGCTGTCCTTCCAAAGAGAGGAAACATGGGGCCAGGTCCTGGGCTCTCGGTTTAGTCTGACTCTCTTCCCTATAATCCATCTTCCTTGGCCTTTGAAAGCAATAAATCTCAACAGAACAGACCTGCTGGGAGATCTGCTATGCTATTGCTAATCACAATAGGAAACTGCACAAGCTCAGCCCCTCTTGAGATTATCTTGGCCCTTCTGCTTCCGATCTTCAGATAAAATCTAATCTAATCAAACCATGTGAAAGGCCCAGGAAGACCTCTGGGAGGAGCCTGTGCATGAGGTAAGGTGAAGTAAGGTGAGGTGAGGTGAGGTGAGGTGAGGTGAGGTGAAGGGGTCTTCAACTGCTTGGCCACCTCATGACTTCTTCGGGTTCCAGTTAGGCCCAAGTTCTCTCACTGGGCTCTTCTCAGCCTGGGCAAAAAAAAAAAAAAAAAATGTTTGTACTTTCTCCAATCCTCAAGAAATATCTGAGTTGCTTTCCACCCATTGGATTCTGTGTAAGTGAGTTATACAAAAATGTGAGGGCTTTGCTAGGAACAAATGAACACTTTCACCTTCCTTTTAGAATATATACTGCTCATTTTTACTCAAATTTATACACACACACACGCACACACACACACACAATTAGTTGCTCTTTATGGGGCATACTATATGTGTGGTACACTTTATGGATGGAAGTATATTTAGTGTTGTTGTCTTTAAAAAAGAAAATGAAAATGTAGATTCTTTTAAATCTTTTTATAGCCAAGGAAATGCAGGGTGCCAGAGAAATTGGTTCCTTAATTATAATGCTTTAGCTCATGCTAGCATGTGTATATCCAGGGAATAAAAAGACAAATGTGTGAAAGTCAGTAATACAAATAGCATAAAGCTTAGATTATAAAAAAAAAAAAATGTTTTTGGAAAAGAAAAGAGCACTTGAGTGGCGTTGTTTGAAATACTGTTAAATTCAGAAAAAGGACCATGGTTAGAGCAGTCACAGGAAGTGTCTCCTTGGTCTTGCACTTGAAGAATGAGCAGAGTCAGGTGTGGTTTAGAAAAGAGTTAGTGGCATTCGAGTTGACAGGAATGATGGATGGCACCAAGCAAGTGGGACTCTAGGGCCCAAGGAGTTGCTGGACCTGCCAGGCACAGTTTGTAACCAAACCACTGTGGGAAAATCTATAGGAGCTACTGGGTCTAGTTAGAAAGAGAGGGTGCTTGTGACTGTTGGGTTAAAGTTTTTGGATTTTCCTTATAAAACTTGGAACTCTTCAAGGTTTTCTTTTTTATTTTTTCATTTTAATTTTATATACATGGGTATTTTGCCTACATATGTGTATACCTGAGGCCAACAGGGGCCAGAAGACAGCATTGAACCCCTTAGAAGTGGAGTTATAAATGTTTGCAGGCCACCATGTGGGTACTGGAAATCAAACCAGGTCCTCTAGAAGAGAAGCAATGCTCTTAATTGCTAAGACATCTCTCCTGTGTCTCCTTCAAGGATGTATTACTGAATTAGGCAATGCAATACCATTGAATCAAATATTGGAAAGTCACTTTGGTGGCTCAGAGGGATTATTCATGGATCACAGAAGGAGAGAAAAAACATAAGTGAACAAAGATACAACTATAAGAATGAGCTTACCTCGCCTTTGGGTCCAAGGAGGTCTAGGTTTAGATCTATCTTCTATTCTTTACTTGGACATAACTAAAAATAGCCATAACCTACTGAATCTCTGTTATATAAAGTGCATACCCCAAATAATTCATTAATTATGCAGCTACATAGAGAGTATTACAAACCAATCAATCATCATTTTATCATGAACCAGAGGTGCAGCTAATTAAGTTTTTTATTCTATTCTAAGACTTTAAGACATGATCATCATCCACTTTTTATATTTGGGAAAACAAAGTTTTTTGTGTTTTTTTTTAATTTACTTTTTATTAGATATTTTCTTTATTAACATTTCAAATGATATCTCCTTTCCCAGTTTTCCCTCCAAAGAAAAACTTCTATTGCTTCCCCCCTCCTCCTGCTCACCAACCCACTCTCTCCTGCTTCCTGGCCCTGGTATTCCCCTACAATGGGGCATAGAACCTTCACAGGACCAAGGGTCTCTCCTCCCATTGATGACTGACTAGGTTATCCTCTGCTACATACGCAGCTGGGGCTATGAGTCCCACCATGTGTACTCTTTGGTTGGTGGCTTAGTCCCTGGGAGCTCTGAGGGTACTAGTTAGTTCATATTGTTGTTCATCCTAAGGGGCTGCAAGCCCTTCAGCATCTTGGGTCTGAATACTCATAGCCACACAAGTGGCAACCGATAGACCACGCCTCTGGATTCCACCATCTACGTACTAAATTATCTGACTTATGTAGCAGTTTACAAACAAGTAACCTTTTTGAGATGCAGGTCTCTCTTCTGTCAAATGTGCATACTGAGCCTTCTCCTAAGACAAGGCACCTGACTTTGCTTATTTGCTGATGCCTTATTGATGGATATCTTGACAAAAGAATCTCAAAATACTTCACAACCCTCTTTTAAGTACACAGTGACCTTGAGATGTCAGAGGAGAATAGAACCTTACTTACTTTCCGAATGAGTTACTTTTTGTGTTTACCAAGCAAAAGCTAGGCAAACGAACCCTGTTCTATCCAAGTTCTGAAACCTTGCTTTTCCCAGAGGTTCAATAAAAATAAGGTATTTTCATTCTTTGCATTTGTTATATTCTGAAATTTGAAAACAGGGTCATGGGCTCAAAGACATTTGCTTTATAATTGTGGGTTTTAAAGTTTAGAAGAAGCACTTTTCTTCAGCTAAAATATAGGAAGAAAATAGGTAAGTGGTTTCTTGACTTAGTGGAGCACGTTGAAGTAGGCATCCTGTGTGGGTAATACTACCTTCTTAGTCAGATTACACTCATGTGAAGGCGGTAGCACAGGGTCAGGAAATGGCATAATCCTTGCACAGGGACTTGCTGCTGGGCCACCTTTTGTTAGAGAAAATACATTAAGAAAAGAAAGACACGTCAACCTGTCACTTTGTTGAGAATACCACCCACCATGTCTTCCTACCAGAACAGAGGACGTTGTTAGAATACTGAACCCAGCTTCACTTTATTTTAAAACTCAAAAGAAGAAATATGTTGGATGTAGAAGGAAACGCCATACAAGAAATATACACCAATCAGCAAGATGACCAAAGGCATCTGTCCAGAGAAGGAGCACAGAGATCTGTGAACTGCAGATGAAAACTAACTTCATGCTGTTTTCATTATTTAATTCTCACTTAATAAACAGTTAATGTTTACCAATTCAAAAATAGACATGTGGGGTGGGGCTAACACTTACTTTCCTTGTTTCCTGGTGTTATTTAGAAGAGTGGTTATGGCTTCATATATAACAATCATGACCCTGATTTTCTCATTTAAAGAATGTGAATATTAAGGGCAGTTATGTCACAGGACTGATACAAGAACTAAATTAAGTAACCTATGCTGACCCTCAGTTGTTGAGGCTGGCAGACAGTGTGCTCAGTAAAGAATGGCTGCCATTTCCAGTTAGACAGAATGACCAACCACATTCATCGACTTGAAGTCTGTCATATTTGCTCATTTTCCAAAGAGGGTGCCGCACAATACCATAAGGAACAGGTACCATGAAAGGGAATGGTGCTGATGAGAGCTTCATGGCAGAGGCAATGGGCAAATGGAAGGGAAGATTATTTTTAGACAAGCAGATTAGTGTGCAAAAATATAAGCAAAGTTCCAGGTCTTTTTGGGACGTGACAGCACTTCTCCTAAGCTAGGTCATTGAGATGTAGGACATAAAGATCAGAGATGTAGGGACCAATCATGAAGGTCTTTGATGACCCTTGACTTTTTCTATGGTTTCGAATGTTCCTTTAAAAATTCAATCCTGAAATCTCTTCCCCAAGGTGATAACAGATTGTGGAGTCTTTGGGAGGCATTAAGTCATGAGGGATTCACCATTATTAATGTCTTATAAGGATCTAGAAAGAGCTAGCTATGTTCTTGTGCCTTCCTGCTGCCCACCACATGAGGACATTCTATGAGTCGTGGTAGAAACAAACAGTAATTCTCACTACACACCAAGCACACTAACCACTTGGCCTTAGCCTTCTGAGCATTCAGAACTTTAAGGAATAAATACCTACCATCTACAAAATTCCCAGTCTATTATGCCCTGCTGTAAGAACATAAATGGGCCAAGTTAGTCATTCAATCAATGGAGTTAGGTACATTAGCATCTGCCAAGTATTACCTGAAGAACTATAGACAAACAAAGGATGAGGAGCTTCTGGCTGAAGAGCCATTTACAAAATACCTGTGCTCAGAGCAGAGGTCTTAAATTACATCACAGAAAATCTATGCACTGTTGCAGGAATATTTAAAAAAAAATGAATCTACCCCTCAAACTCGTTTTCCCGCTGGGCCACGTTCTTGAGCCAGTATTGACCGGCATCACCACTTCCTGGGGGCTCTTATTATTCTCTCCCAGCTATTAAAAACACACCTCTCACTTGCAACTCTTTACACACCCCCACAATCATTCATCTAAATAGCGCCTAAGACACGGTAAGTAAAGCATGACTCTTAAGGCCTTAATATCCAATCAGACTTATATAATAATAAGATCACAATTTACAAGATGCCAATTAATCTATTTTGTAAAAACTTTTGTGTGGCTGTATAACCATGCAGGGTCTGACTCTTCATCATCCCTGATTCCATGATGAAAAATAACTCTTCCTTCTGCTCTCTGACCTTTCTCCTCCTCCAGCTCTAGCTCCACCTCTCTATTCCTGTCCAATCACAGACCTGTCACTGTCCTAATGTGAGTGGAGAGAGAAAATGCCTGACCTTTCTTCTCCTCCAACTCTAGCTCCGCCTCTCTATTCCTGTCCAATCACGGGCCTGTCACCATCCTAATGTGATTGGACAGAGAAAATCCTGACCTTTCTCCTCCTCCAACTCTAGCTCTGCCTGTCTATTCCTGTCTAATCACAGGCCTGTCACTGTCCTAATGTGAGTGGACAGAGAAAATGTTGCAGCAATGCACTGCCCATGTTTCTGTCTCAGACTGTCACCCCAATAAAGTTAATTGACCTTTCTGATGATCAATATCCTCCTCTGTCTATGGACTTAGAACAATAATCCTTACATGGTTATCTCACCTGAGAGCAAACGAAAGCTGAGCGTATCAGAGAAATAATGATGAGAGGAGAGACTTGTATAGCAGCTGCGATCTGTGAGAGTATGTGAGAAAACAAGTATGATCCAGATGCTGGTAATGAGATGGCTGTGATGACAGGAAGACCAGAGAACATCATACCAATGTGGCAAATACAATGAAAACAATAAGAGTCATTGTGGTGCCTGATTGTGACTCATTCAGTCATTCAACTAGTACTGGTCTTATATTGGTCCCGTTTCAGCACTTCCCATACAGGACTGAGCAAAAAGAAATGTGCTTGCCTTGCTTTCCTTGCTGGGGAAAAAATGTATATGCAAGAATGGTCAAATAATTATGATTTCTTAAGAAAGAAAGAGAATAAAGAGCTAGGGGATTGGACAAGATGATGAGAGGAGTGAAGTTGATCCTGGTAACAGCCAAAATGTCTCTGCAAAGTTTTAGAAACGGAGATTTGGCTAGTGAAGTCAAGGATCTTAGAGGAGAGTCTACCACAACCACGTTATCAAACCACCATAGTTCCTAACTACATCCTAAGTAGTTTTCCTTATTCCAACCCCTCATCAAGGAGACTTCTCTTTGCAACAGACAGAAACCTTTACAGGAAAACCCAACCAATCAAAATGCAGAGTTGTGCAGAGCCCCATCCCAATGGATATATCTACAAGACAATTCCCCCAGCTCCTAAGGCTCAGGGAACCATGCAGAAGAGGGTTAGAAAGATTCTAAGAGCCAGAACATCAGAGGGTTTGTTCTGAGACTGAGTTTCCTAGTCATGCCAGAAGCCTCACCCACAGAGTCTCATTGTCACGGCATGATCTGAACAAGGAGAGCAAAATGGACAGGACAAAGTAGACACGGGGAAAAGACATGATACCTTAACCCTACACAAGGAATGACAGGTCACTAAGCAACACTGAGAGGTGGAGGAGTACACTGACTGGTCACCCAAAATCAAATGATCAGCCCTGAAAAGTTATACACACAAGTAACACCACACAGAGCAGGTTGTATTTAGAAATATCCATGCCTGTAACAATGACAAATGGAGAAAAGAACCCATGATTTTGAAACAGAGCAGGGAAGGGTATATGTATGGACTTAGAGGGAAGGGAGAGAAAGCGAGAAATGGTGTAATTATATTATAATCTCAAAAATAAAAGAATAATATTAAAAACTGATCTATCTAGTCGGAGTGACAGGTTCTGATGGATTCTGGCTTCACTTTGATTCCCTAGGTTTTGTTGTTGTAGGAGGTGTGTGATGGGAGGCATGTGGTACTATGATGTCTGTGTGGGCTATGGCTGGGTTCAAGCTGGTCAAGACATAGAAGAAAAGACTATATGGGTGGAATGTTATAAGATTCATTCTGAGCCTCAAATGACCAAACAGTCCAGAAATGGACTCTGGTTATGTCATGAACAAACAAACAAACAAACAACAACAATAACAAAACCAAACCAACCAACCAATCAAACAAAAACCAAAATAAACCAGGCTTTTGAAGAGTGTGCTCTGTCTCCAAGAAGGACTTCTGTGTGAGTTTCAGAGGAGCCTGGCACATTTTTCAGGGCAGCAACATCAATTTTCCCGGTAAGAAATAATAACATGGTCCTAATTGACTTTGGCTTGAAGTTTGTGTTTTTGTCCTACAGGATACAAAGTTGAGGGTAGGTGGAGAGAGGCCATTAAATCCCTGGGCTCATTCTACCTAGACAAAGAACACAAATGACTTCAACCATCTTGTATTGGCAGCTAGTATACAAGTTAGTTTGGGCAAACCCTGAAGTAAATATCTGAATATCTCAGGAGCTGAAAAAGACAAGCTAGGAGCTAGCAGGGAGGCCGGATCATGCTCTGAAAAGTGTTTAAATTTGATGTAAGTAAAAGAAAAAGCCACAGGGGCCTCTGGGCGATCACCAGAAGCGGGGCTGCTGCAGTCATGGTTTTAGTTCTCATCGTTTAGGACCATGACCATGCTTAGCAACTAAATCAGCAAACATTTAGATGATTGAATTTAGGACAGAATGAAAGAGAAAATGAGTAAGTGAACAGGAGCAGAAATTAACATAGGGATGTGGGAGAGAAGAGAAAGGGACAGGCGTGGACCTCAGCCAGGCTCTGCTGCCAGCTGAGAGACCCTGAGCAGGGGGCTGGCCCTGAGCTGTGGTTCCTTTACCTGTGAAATGAAGATAATGAGCACATGAATATCAAAAGACAGGAGCAATGGTGACGTCCTACATAGTCTGCAGTAGCCCTAAAGCAGTGGCTGGTGTCCCTATGTGCTCTACAAATGCTCAACACTAAAGCCATCCCACACTCATCCCACAGTCATGGCTACTGTCGAGAGAGGATGCCGGTCCTCGGGGCTAGAGCAATAAGTCATGTTTTCAGCAAATTCTAATCACATCATCACTTAGCAAAGCCTTGGCCCTGTTGTTTCCATTTCACTATACCCCAAACAGAAAGCAATACACATGCACTTATCAATTACTTAACAGGCTTAAGGTATTAGTTGCTATGGATGCCACACACACAAATATAAAACATGGGTTCATTCTTCAGGGTTTTTATCTATTTAAAAAAGTAGACACATACAAAACAAACAAGGGCTAGGGAGGTGGCTTGGTGGTTGAGAAGCTTACTGTATGGCTGTGCACATATATCAAAAGCTGCAAAGTCTTGTAATCTCAGGGGTGTAAGGGGTGAAGACAGGAAGATCACTGGGCTGGCTGAACTGTCAGCCTAGGGCCAAAGTGGCCAAGCTCCAGGTTCTGTAAGACACCCTGTCTCACGAAGAGAAGGTGAAGAGCGATGAAACAGGGCACACAAGATCCTCCTCTGAGACATAGGTGTATCCTCATATGTACATATACATATGTACATCTCTACATACATACTTACATTCTCAGATATATGTATACATACATACAGCCCTACACACCTACAACCTCATACATACATGTACATATGTACTGACATACATACATACTCAGATGTACATATACATATACATACATACAGCCCTACATACATGCATCCTCATTTGTACATACACATACGTACAGTCCCACATCTAAGGATGTATGTATACATCCTTACAGCCCTACAGACATCCTCAGATGTACATGTTCATACTTACAGCACTGTATATACACGGTCGCAGATTTACATATGCATATGCACAGTCCTAAATACATTCTCAGATATTTTATGCATTAGTGCAGCTCTACATACATACATCATCAGATGTTTGTACATACATGTATAGCTTTACATATATTCTCAGATGTACATATACATACATACAGCCATACATATATACATCCTCAGATGTATGTATACACACTTACAGCTCTAAATACATCCTCAAATGTACATATACATATGTATAGCCCTACATACATACCTACATCCTCAGAACTACCACAATATGCATCCTGCTCATAAATATATGGACATGCACAACACACAAAAATAAATTTTAAAAATAGATAAGTAAACAAGAAATGAATGAATTAGAAGGAAACAAGAAACATAAATAAGGCAAAAAAATGTTTCTATACAATAGTTAGACATTTAGGGTTAACGTCCACATCTTGAGGGGTAAAAAGAATGAGTGTGGATTTAAACGGACTCAACTCATATTAAAAGTAATATTTTAAAAAGAGAGAGAGTCCTTAAAGGGTCAGCATGGCTAAAGGTATTTTGAAAGTACAATGAGGCACCTGAGGAAATTGTAATTTCTTGGAAGTTCTAAATAATCAAAATTGACCCAGAAGTAGAGTCTGATGTTGATAATAATCAAGGCATGCCACTTTCTTTTTCCTTCTAGGTTGGACATGAACATTGCTGTGTTGAGTGAGAACAGCTGACTAGCTGTTCAGTCCACAAGCGCAGCATGAGACTGGGTCTATTAGGGAAAGACTGGATCTATTAGGAAAAGACCGGGTCTATTAGGAAAAGACCTGGTCTATTAGGGAAAGATTGGGTCTATTAGGGAAAAACCGGGTCTACTAAGGAAGGGAAGGAAGGACTATGGAAACCAAGGAGGCTCCTGGTGCATGTGTGCATGCTTGCTCGTGCACACAGACACACACACAGACACACACAGAGGCAGACACACACAGACACACGCACACAGAGGCAGACACACACAGACACACACACACACACACGATACCTGAACACTTAGCAGTTGCTGGGTGGAGGTGAGCCCTTGGAACTGTGGCTTTCTGTAGACTGTCTGTGCTCCTTGTTCCTTTCAGTGATCCTAGGCTGCTGCTTCTGTATATGATGCAGTAAAGACTTTTGTTCACCAAGCTACAATTGGATGGAATTGTTTGTGGTTTCTCTGCCTAGATCAAATAGAAAGATTCTCTAGACAAGTCATAAAAAACAGAAACCAATGTCTCCTGTGTCAGATGAACTTTAGTCTATGAAGTAGAAAATGCCTATGTTGCTCTAGTTCTTCCATGAAAATATTGAAAGTTTTCTAATTTGATTTTGAAGCACACATACCCTGATAACTAAATATCTGATAAATGAAACACAAAAAGTCAAACATGCTATTTCTATTACTGCTGTATCCAATAATAGATCCAATTTACTTGGCTTTTCTGGCCTCTGACCAGCCCAACTCAGTCACCACAAGTTTGGGGACCAGTGAAATAATGAGGTACACAGATCAAGAAGCAAGGCTTATGGAGTGAGAAGGCTAGCTAGGAACCTCATTCCTTCCACCTGTCCTATCTAACTGGAAGGTTCAAGGCTAGATGAGCCATATTAAACCCACTATCAGGAAGTAACACATGCACATAATTATCATTTCTCTAACCAATTAAAAAACATAATGGAAGAAAGTCCAAATAAAAACATGAAATAGCTAAGAAAATGAAAAATCTTCTGAAGCTGTGTGAGAAAGACTGTAAGGTTCTCAAGGGGGCATGGAAGAATGCCTGACACGTGAAAGTTTACCTTGGGCTCCTTAGTGAGAAGACTAATGTTAGTATGTAAACTGTACCAAGATAATCAGTTAATTTTAATGCATTTCTATAACAATCCATTCTATAACAATCAACGATTGGTCTGAATTAACAAAATGATTATAAATTTAGTCTGGAAATGAAAACTAATATTTAAAATATACTAGAAAACTATAAATGGCAAGGTATCATTTGATTCATCGATTCTAACATAATAATAATTCAATTTTCTTTCATTAGCATGTAAATATACCACATCGTAGACAGAGACAGCAGATGCTTCAAACCCCTGGACATGCATGAAATGAAGCTGATCACTGAATGCGTCAATCCTTGGACATACATGAAATGAAGCTGATTACTGAATGTGTCAACCCCTGGACATACATGAAATGAAGCTGATCATTGAATGTGTCAACCCCTGGATATGCATAAAATGAAGCTGATCAATGAATGTGTCAACCTCTGGACATACGTGAAATGTAGCTGATCACTGAATATGTCACTAGGTTGAGGAGGTTGATCACTTCTGGATTCCTCCCTATGCTCTCTCTGTAGATTCTGAACTTGGACAATACACATGTATTATTCTTATCAGAACAAAACTGATAAAACTTTAAAACTACTTGCTGGATGCAAATAGAGGTGCAAGGCAGTGCAACTGCACAAAGAAGCAAGTGGGGTACATAAATATTAGCTTTATAATCTCCCATTTTCTCTGTGTAAATGAACTCAGCACCAAGCCAGAACATCTGTTTATGAGGGAGAGAGGAGGAAGGAAAGGAGAGGGGAGGAAGAGGGAGGAGACAGGGAGAGAGAGAGAGAGAGAGAGAGAGAGAGAGAGAGAGAGAGAGAGAGAGAGAGAGACAGAGAGAGAGACAGAGAGAGACAGAGAGACAGAGAAGAGACAGAGACAGAGAGAGACAGAGAGAGACAGAGAGAGACAGAGAGACAGACAGAGAGACAGACAGAGAGACAGAGAGACAGAGACAGAGAGAGGGGAGGGAAGGAGGGAGAGAGGGAAGGAGGGAGAGCTTTGTGCTTGAGGCAAAACACAGTTGTCATGAAGTGAAGAACTAACTCCTGGGAACTGTTCACCATAGCAACAGCTAACTTGAAGGTGGACTAAGGAATGTACTTGGGCTCTAGAGATGCCTGCCAGTCAATTATGCAGTAATGCTCTATTTGAAAGGTCTTGAATCTGGTGGCAGGCTAGATTGGCCTTTTTTCTTTCCTGTGGTAAAAAAAAGACTTTGTAATTCTTTACAGACTGAAGACTCTGAAATCTACAGGCTCATGTCAATGTTTCAGTATTATTCATTTGAGAAACCACAAAATAAAAATAGACAAATAGGGGTTTATGCTTTTTTCTAGTACAGATAGATGGTCACCTGCAACCCTGGTTACAAGATCACGCAATCTAACTTCGAATGGTAGAATCAAAAGCAACATTAAAAAGGTCATGCCCTATAAAATCATCAGAGAATGAATTTAATTACTAACAAATCTAATAAAACATAGCAGACTTGCTGTGCAAACTATAAAACCAATTCTTGTTCTTTTTCCAACCAGATTGGTATACTAAGCCTGCTTGAATAGACATTTGGTATCTGATGACAAATACTATTTTATTCTCTAATTTTCAAAAATATCTACATGCAACAAGTATGAATATCTTAATAAATGATATCTCTATATAAATACCATTGACCATACAATTAGCTTAGTTATACCTAGTCAATGGTATTATTTTAGTACTTTCTTATCACTATATTTAAATTTTCTCTCTATATTACCATTATAAAGTAGTATGGTGTACTTTATTTCCAGTTTTTATTATATGTCACTCCCAAGAAATTCTCTAAATGTTTTTGGAAATTCGTTTTTTTATGATTTATTTTATTCCCAATCTGTAGGTTGCCGATTTGTTCTGTTGACAGTGTCTTTTGCCTTACAGAAGCTCTTCAGTTTCATGAGGTCTCGTTTATTAATTGTTATTCTTAGAGCCTGAGCCATTGGAGTTCTGGAAATCTGCCCCCCAACCCCCTGCCTCATGCCAATGAGTTTGAGGCTGTTTCCCACTTTCTCTTTTATCAGATCCAGTGTATCTGGTTTTATCTTGAAGTTCTTGATTCACCTGGATTCAAGCTTTGTACAAGATGATAAATATGGATCCATTTTCATTCTTCTACAAACAGATTGCCAGTTAGTCCGGTACCATGTATTGAAGATGCTTTCTTCTTCCACTGCATGTTTTTGGATTCTTTGTCAAAATCGAGTGTCCATAGGTATATGTGTTTACTCCTGGGTCTTTGATTCTGTATAAATACATTGTGGTTTGGTTTGGTTTTGTTTTTAATCACTATTGCTTTATAGTACAGCTTGAAGCCAGAGATGTTTATTCCTCTGGAAGTGCTTTTATTGTTGAGAATTGTTTTGGCTATCCTACTGGTGGGATTGCCAACTGGTACAACCACTCTAGAAATCAATCTGGCAGTTCCTCAGAAAATTGGAAATAGATCTACCAGAAGATCCAGCTATACCACTCTTGGGCATATACCCAAAGATGCCCCACCATACCATAAGGGCAAGTGCTCCACATGTTCACAGCAGCCTTATTCATAATAGCCAGAATCTGGAAACAACCCAGATATCCTTCAACTGAAAAATGGATACAGAAAATGTGGTTCATTTACACAATGGAATACTATTCAGGTATTAAAAAATAAAGTCATCATAAATTTTGTAGGCAAATAGATGGAACTAGAAAATATCACCCTGAGTGAGGTAACTTAGACCCAAAAGGACATGCATGGTATATACTCATTGATAAGTGGATATTAGCCAAGAAAGAACAAAATATCTAGGATACAACCTACAGACCGTAAGAAGTATAACAAGCAGAAATGTGCACATGAGTAGGTTTCAATCCCACTTAGAAGGGGGAGGGAAATAATCATGGGAGGCAGAGGTAGGGAGGGACATGGATGGAAGAGAGGAAGTGGAGGGGGGAAGGGGGACACGATCAGATATGGAGGGGAGGAGATAGGAGAGAAGCCAAGAGAGTTGTAGTGGCTATTCCTGGTTGTCAACTTGACTATATCTGAAATGAACTACAATCCAGAATTAGAAGGCTCACCTGTTGCCCTAATCTGGAGGCTGAGAGATACAAGTTTCTGACCTGAATCTTGGCATGGAGACCTTGAGGAATAGTGGCTATT
>JADRCD010231106.1:0-41577 GCA_019843815.1 Montemys delectorum
CCTCCACTTAGTTGTGCTAAAGTTTATCTATTTTGTTGATTTTCTCAAAGAACCAGCTCCTGGTTTGGTTGATTGTTTGTATAGTTCTTTTTGTTTCCATTTGGTTGATTTCAGCCCTGAGTTTGATTATTTCCTGCCTTCAACTCCTCTTGGGTGAATTTGCTTTATTTTTGGTTGAAGAGCTTTCAGATATGCTGCCAAATTGCTGGTATATGCTCTCTCCAGTTTCTTTTTTGTAGGCACTTAAAGCTTTGAGTTTACCTCTTAGGACTGCTTTCATTATGTCTCATAAGTTTGGGTACGTTGTGGCTTCATTTTCATTAAACTCTAGAATGTCTTTAAATTCTTTCTTTATTTCTTCCTTGACCAAGTTATCATTGAGTAGAGTGTTGTTGAGCTTCCATGTGTGTGAGCATCTATTGTTTATGTTGTCTTTTTGAGGAGCAGCCTTAGTCCATAGTGATCTGATAGGATGCAAGGAATTATTTCAGACTTCTTGTATCTGTTGAGGCCTGATCTGTGACCAATTATATGGTCAATTTTGGAGAAGGTACCATGCGGTGCTGAGAAGAAGTTATATCCTTTTCTTTTAGGATAAAAAGTTCTATAGATATCTGTTAAATCCATCTGTTTCATAATTTCTGCTAGTCTCACTTTGTCTTTGTTTAGTTTCTTTTTCCATGATCTGTCCATTGCAGAGATTGAGGTGTTGAAATCTCCCACTATTATTGTGTGTGGTGCAATGTGTGCTTTGAGCTTTAGTAAAGTTTCTTGTATGAATGTAGATGCCCTTGCATGTGGAGCATAGAGGTTCAGAATTGAACGTTCCTCTTGGTAGATCATAACTTTGATGAATATGAACTGTCCCTCCTTATCTTTTTTGATCACTTTAGGGTGAAAGTTGATTTTATTCGATATTAGAATGGCTGCTCCAGCTTTTTTCTTGGGACCATTGGCTTGGAGAATTGTTTTCCACTCTTTTACTCTGAAGTAGTGTCTGGCTTTGTCACTCAGGTGGGTTTCCTGTATGCAACAAAATGTTGGTTCCTATTTAGGTACCCAGTCTGAGAGTCTATGTCTTTTTATTGGGGAATTGAGTCCATTGTTATTAATAGATATTAAAGAAAAGTAATTGTTGTTTCCTATTATTTTTGTTGTTAGAGCTGTAATTCCATTCATGTGGCTATCTTCTTTTACTTTTGTTGGAAGATTACATTTTTGCTTTTTCTAGGACATAGTTTCCCTCCTTGTATTGAGGTTTTCCATTTTTTACCCTTTGAAGGGCTGGATTCGTGGAAATATACTGTGTAAATTTGTTTTTGTCATGGAATACTTTGGTTTCTCCATCTATGGTAATTGAGAGTTTTGCTGGGTATAGTAGCCTGGGCTGGCATATGTGTTCTCTTAGTGTCTGTATGACATCAACCCAGGATCTTCTGGCTTTCATAGTCTCTGACAAGAAGTCTGGTGTAATTCTGATAGGCCTGCCTTTATATGTTACTCGACCTTTTTCCCTCACTGCTTTTAATATTCTTTCTTTGTTTTGTGCATTTGGTGTTCTGACTATCATGTGGCGGGAGGAATTTCTTTTCTGGTCCAAACTACTTGGAGTTCTATAGGCTTCTTGAATGTTCATGGGCATCTCTTTCTTTAGGTTAGGCAAGTTTTCTTCTATAATTTTGTTGAAGATATTTACTGGTCCTTTAAGTTGGAAGTCTTCACTCTCTTCTATACCTGTTATCCTTAAGTTTGGTCTTCTCATTGTGTCCTGAATTTCCTGGATGTTTTGGGTTAGGATCTTTTTGCATTTTGAGTTTTCTTTGACTGTTATGTCAATGTTTTCTATGGTATCTTCTGTACCTGAGATTCTCTCTTCTATCTCTTGTATTCTGTTGGTGATGCTTGCATCTATGTTTCCTGACTTCTTTCCTAGGATTTCTATCTCCAGAGTTGTCTCTCTTTGTGATTGCTTAACTGTTTTGTTACTTCTATTTTTAGGTCCTAGATTGTTTTGTTCAGTTCCTTCACCTGTTTGACTGTGCTTTCATGTAATTCTTTAAGGGATTTTGTGTTTCCTCTTTAAGGACTTCTACTTGTTTACTTGTGTTCTCCTGTAATTCTTTAAGGGATTTTTATGTTTCTTCTTTAAGGGCTTGAACCTGTTTACCTGTGTTCTCCTGTATTTCTTTAAGGGAGTTACTCTTTTCTTAAATTCCTCTGTCATCATCATGAGATATGATTGTAAATCCAAATCTTGCTTTTCTGGTGTTTTGGGATATCCAGGACTTGCTGTGGTGGGAGTACTAGGTTCTGATGAAGCCAAGTAGTCTTGGTTTCTGTTGGTAAGATTCTTGCATTTGCCTTTCGCCATCTGTTGATCTCTGGTGTTAGATGTTCTTGCTGTCTCTGGCTGGAGCTTGTTCCTCCTGTGGGTCTGTAAGTCTGTGTCAGCACTTCTGGGAGATCAGCTCTCCTCTGGTAAGACCTGTGTGCAATGGGCTGTGGATCAGTCATCCCTCCTGAGTCCTAGTGTCAGAACAAACCCTGGAGACAGTCTCTCCACTTGTGGGGTAGGGTCATAGAGGGCTGTGGATCTGCAGTACTTCTTAGGTGAAGAGGAAGGTAGAAAACATCCCGTGTTGGCTGCCCTGCCACTTCTGAGGCTTGTGCCTCCTGGTTGGTCACAACAGAAATCCACCTGGCTGGTGCTGGGAGTGGTATGTGTCTCCACACCCAACAACTTCTATTTATAAACTTCATGAGTTTTTTCAGGCAAATGGATGGAACTAGAAAATACTATCCTAAGTGAGGTAACTCAGACCCAAAAAGATATGCATGGTATGCACTCACTAATAAGGGGATACTAGTCAAAAAAGTACACAATACCCAAGATACAATCCATAGAACTCATGAAGGTTAACAAGCTGAAGGGTCCAAGTAAGTATACTGCAATCCTATTTGGAAGAGAGAAGAAGGCAATCACAGAAGTGTGGGGAAGGATGGAGAGATCTGGGTGAGAGAATGGATGCGGAGGAGGAAAGGAGAACACAATCAAGTATTGGGAATGAAGAGAAACAGAACTGGAGCAGAAAGAATGGTAACAGAAAATGTTTGGAAGTAGGGGGAGATTCTAGAATGTACCAGAGAACTGGGAAGTGAGAAGAGACTCGCAGGATTCAAAAAGAGTGATATTAGATGACATGCTCTACAATGGGGAGAGGGAACTTTTAAAGTCCACCTCCAGTAGAAAGACAGGACATCAAGTGGAGGGATAGGGTTGCCATCCCACAGTCAAAAACTCTAACTCATAATTGGTCCTGTCTAAAAGAACTGCAGGGACAAAACTGGAGAACAGCCTGGAGGAAAGGAGGTTCAGTGACAGGCCCAAATTTGAATCAATGTCAAGAGGACACTCCAAAGCCTGTTTGGGAAACTTTTAATGACTGCTTCTATTTTTCTTTTTTTAGATGTTATGCAGCTGTTTAAATAGTTTACCTGATCTTTATTTAATTTTTGGTTAAGTGGTATCTGTTTAGAAAATCGTCTATTTCATTAAGGTCTTCAAGTTTTGTGGAGTTCAGGCTTTCAAGTAAGACCTAATCATTCTTTGCATTACTTTAGTGTCAGTTGTTATGTCTCCGTTTTTGTTATTTATTTTATTTGAATACTGTCTCTCTGTCTCTTCTTTAGTTTGGCTAAGGATTTGTCTATCTTGCTGATTTTATCAATGAGTCAGCTCCTGGTTTCACTGATTACTTGTATTTTGTTGATTCTCTGTATTGTATCCTGAGTGAGGTAACCCAGACCCAAAAGGACATACATGTCATATACTCACTGATAAGTGAATATTAGCCAAAAAATCTCAGAACACCCATGATACAACTCACAGATCAAATTAAAGTTAACAGAAGGAAGGGCAATGTGTGGATGCTTCAATCCCACTTAGAAAGAGAAATAAAATAATCATGGGAGGCAGAGGGAGGGGGAACCTAGATGAGAGAGGGGAGGGGGAGAGAAAAAAGGAGGCAGGATCAGTTATCAGGGGAAGTCAGAAGAGAAGCCAGAGAGCCTGAAGAATGAATAGAAATAAGCCCCAGTTTTAAGTATCAATTCAGAATCTGTATCAAATAGACTCCAGAAAGTTTGACTGTTTCCTTTTCATCACTGTATCAGCTGTGTAAAAGGCCATAGGTCCCTCAAGGGAAGGATGTGAGAAAGACTAGTAGTAAAATATTAGATACTTTAATAACTTCCTCCCTCAGGTGAACTTAGCCTTTCATTCAAGGGGTTCTAGGTCTGCAAAATAGCTCATCTACAAATTGGTTCTTCATCCAAAATTCTCTACTGTTAAGATCCAATGTGACATTTCTTTCATTTGTTTGAGAAATTTTCTGTTTATACAGATTGACAAAAAACCTTAGTTGGGTTACATGTTTCATTCCTGAAAGCACTATGCCTGATTATCCAATGTCAAGGGCGTATCTTTGCCATGCCACCATAAGCATCACTTTGCCTGTGATGTCTATTTGGCATCAGGCCATTTTCTTATAGACATTGCCTTGCCTGTGCTCTCCATTACAAAAACTACTCTCACTTTGCCTTTAGTGATTCAGTGATTCCCAATTAAGTAAATCATTTTTAATTCATCTAATTGAGAAGCAGTATCTCCAAACCTACATTCTGGGACAAGGAAAGGAACAATGATAAACTCTTCAAACGTGCTGATGTCCCTCTGACCACTTTGTGCATTACAGTGTTATGAAGAGCATCTCTTTAGAGACTTCACATTATGTAAACTGTAGAGATTAGGTTTTATTCATCATACCTACTCTAGCATTACAATTTCCCTGAGCTTTAAAATCCCTTTATCAACATTAAGACACTGGATATCAAATATTTGCAGCTCCTATTTTCAATAAGCCATCTATGACAAATGCTTCTGCCAACTAATCTAACAAACTTATGACAGAATCCATTTTAGCTGTTCGAACATCCATATTAAATTAAGAATTTCTACTTAGTTCACCTTAGTTACTACTTTATTCTTGTGAAAAGACACCATGACCAAGTCAACTTATAAAAGGAAACATTTGATATAATTTTTCACTTTCTTAGAGTTACAGAGGGTTAGTCCATGCATATCATCGTGGGGAATGTGGTGGTAGGCAGGCATGGTGCTGAAGCAGTAGCTGAAGCTAATGTCTGATCTAAAGATGGAGGCAGAGAAAGGGAAACTTGGCCTGCCACACTTTCAACAGTACCATACCTCCTCCACCTTCTATTCTTTCCTAAATAGTCCACCAACTGGGAAACAAATGTTCAAATGTATGAGCATAAATCATCACATTGATAAACTCAGCCTGATCCAGTTTTATATTCTTTCCATCATTTTCTCACACCTTTAAAATCTATCTTCATATAGTTCATAGGCTTCTGCCTCAATGAATTAGCAAACACATTAACTTCTTTAGTAGTATAGTCACCCCCTTATGTACTACACATTTTATCTCCCCTCTAGGACCCTGTTTAAGCTTGAGTATGGTTGCACATGTAGAGGCAACTATTAGTGGGCACTGAAGGATATCAATATTGTATTACCTTGCATCTCCTAACTGCACATTCCCTCCTTTACCTCTCCAGTGTGCTCTAAGAAGCCTGTTATGACCCCAGGAAGGGGAAAGTAGCTCCTCATCTATTCAAGCTCAGGAGAAAAGAAGAAGTTTCATTCCTCACTGTTTTCATGGTTTATGTCTTCATTTTAGCTAATGAACTTTATGATTGAAAAACCCACCATTCACTGAAAAGAGTAGAAGCATCACCCCTACATTGGGCAGGAGGATCCCTGCTATATAATTCAGCCTGGATAAAATGAAATTTCCCTTCTGTCCAACACTGATCAAGGTAATGAGACTTTGGGACTATTTTAACTGGCCTGACATTTTTAGTCCTTATTTTAAAAAAGGATTAAAGACAGTTGCTAAAAATTATTGCTTTTGTTGTACAGGAAGCCCTAGCTATCAGGAAAACAATTTCAGAAGTTAAAATAATTTAAATATATAAATAGGTCCAAATTATTAGAGACTGCCCAAAAGGTTTACAATAGACAAGAAATCCCAAGGAGGGAAGCTGGGGCAGGAGGAGAGAGGTTCCCTATATTCCTTGCCAAGTCACTGAGACCCTAAAAGAGGCTAGTGGCCTATCTGTCCAAAAGGCTTGATCATGTTTCAGTCAGTTGGCTGGCTTGTTTGGGCAGTTGTCACTAAATAATACTGTTAGAAAATCTTATAAACTGACTTTGGGCAAGGAACTGTTACTACCACCCAGAATTCTGTAGTGGATCTCCTTATGGGGACTCTGGAGAAATAGATGTGTAATACCTAAATAACTCATTGTCACAACAAGATTCCTATCCCCTCTGGTTCCAATCAGCAAGATCTTACAGCTCAGCTCATCCAGGCAGGAGATGGCAATGCAAAAGCACCTATGGGCAATGATAAAAGATGGATTCAGCTCTCACATCAGACAGGACCCAGGCCTCTGCTGCTGCTACTGCTGTGCTGCTGCCTCTGCAACTGTGGTGCCGTTCTAGAGATGGCAGACTAGAACTTTCCAGCCTCTGTTCACACTTCTGATCTCCACTTTACCTGAAAATGACAGATGCAGTTCAATCCATTAGACTTGTCTGAATAGGTATCCCACTACAAGAACCATAGAGGTACTGAGCACTGGGGGGAGGAGTTCTGTTCAAGATAAAATTAGGTATGCAGTTGTCACCTTGCATAGGACTATATAGACCCGTCCTTTGGCTGAGAAACTTTAACACAAAGGGCTGAGCTTCTAGCATTAACCCATGAACTTCACTGAAGGAAAGGTAAAGCCATCACTTGACAGTCAGAATGTATTTTCCATGGGCCATGTCCATGAGGTCTTCTAGAGAGAGTATGCCCCTCACCTCAGAGAGAAAGAAAATAAAATAGGAGAAATCTCCAGAGGCCCAAGGTAACAAGGCAAAAGACTTGTACCATGAGGAGGCCCTATAACCAACCACTGGGGCCTCTTTAAATTATGGTCACTCTGACTGAACCTGAATAGCTCTACAGCCCAACTTATTCATACAGAAAGGAAGCAAGTAGGGAAAATGAGGTGCTGAATAGGAGACAGATGGGTGACAGGCTTGCCAGACAAGAGACCCATATTCCTTGCCATTTTGGGGATACAGATAGATCATCACCAAACTCTACCAGGCCACTAAAACTACTGAGTTACACATACCCAGATTATTCCTACATTTGGATTGCCCTTCTACCTGAGGTCTTATATTGGCCCAACCTTCATAGTCAATGTTTCCCTAAAGCTGACAAAGGTCCTAAATGTTAATTAAAAACTACAATGTGCTTATAGGCCACACATCTCAAGACAGGTAGAAGGATAGCAAAAACATGTCTTAAAATATGTCTTTGAGATTGGTGAAAATTGGATCAACCTCCTATATTTTGCCCTCCTACAGGGCATGTGTGACCCATGTTGAGTTCATTAGACAAAAATTACTAACAATTCCCTCCTCAAGTCTTTACAGGTGATTCAAGAGACTGTACCCTTACCTGTGTCTGAGCCTATCCACAAGTTCCAGCCTTACCTGGATAAAGAAAATCCAAACCTGGAACAACAATGAGCTTTGCCGATATCACTGGTGGATCCACCACTGCCAACAAAGAAGGCTATAGAAGATCACAACAGATTGTTCACCACCAGGTCCTCTAACCACCTAAAGATAAGATTGACAAAGATCCTATAATTGTGGTTGTCCTATTTTATCTTTTTGTTTCCCCATGAGAAAGAGCTGAAATCCCCATAAGCCAGGACCTTGGGTATAGAACTTAAGAAAGACTGGAACTAGAAAACTCATAGCAAATCTTTCCACTGAGACATAAGCCATTGTCCAGGTACATTTATGCAAACTATTGAATTCAGAGGCATTTAGAAATGGTTCTCTCACTTCAGAGGAGGAGCATGCTTTTTCTGGCTACAAGTCTACCAATAAAGAGAAGGTGCTTGTACCTATCTAGTATAATACCTGCTCAGCTGATGGCCCACCAAGCTGCCAGAATCCCAGCAAATAACATTATGCCCAGTAGGGTTACAAAACCAAATCCTCCTAGAGGCACACTAATCCTTTCTTCATTTTACTCACCTGTGGTGATAAGCAATGCAATCCTATATCCATAAAAGTTAGGACCCAGCAGAAAGTCCATCAGCCAAAACTAACCATCTTGGTACACCCATAATATGAGACCCACAAGATGACAAGATGTTAAACTCCAGTTTCCCGAAGAATTCCATCTGCAGTCTCAATGATAAAGACCCATGAGGCAGCAGAAGCCAGCTCCTCAATGTTCAGGATGCTAAAAAAAGAATATATCACTTCCATAATCATTATTAACCAGACATAGGATAGAACTACTTCCTTTTCCTGAGCCCAAAGACTGGATATCATGTTGGAAATCAATCAAATGATAAGCTCTATTTCCAACCTTAAATGCTGTAAATGAGACTAATCCACATTGATTGATATTTCAGTAGAGAGAAAATCTCACCAAGATACTAAGCCTTAATTTTCTGAAGGGGCAGATGGGTTAAGCTTTCTTGGAAAAGACTGATACCCAGCTAGCTCACTCCAGGTATTCTATTCAAACATTATACAAGGTTAATTGTAAGAAGAGATGACCCATACTAATCTCAGTCTCTTTTGACCATGGCTAGCCATAATAAAATGTAAGAAATCCAGGTTTGCCAGCAGTACCTCAGGACCAAAGTTGGTGCAGCTATAAGGTCTCACATAACACCAAGTGTAGATTCTCTAGAGAGACAGCATTTCCTCAAGGTTCAGACAGTCTCAAAACAATTTCTCTGCCTCTACTAATTGTTACAAACAGCAAAAATTTTGCTGAAATGTTTCACTTAAAGCCAGAAACAAAGGCTTTAAAATACATCTCATTTAAAGCCAGGCATATTTACAAATGTACTACAAATCCAAGCTTACCCTGGAACATCTGGAGGAAGAGTGCTTGTATTTTGATTGTTTGTTTTTTATTTATTAATTAATTTTTTTACACTCCATATTTTATTTCCCACCCCCAGCCACCCTCCAACTGTTCTACATCCCATACCTCCTCCCAACCTCCTGTCTCCACTCAGATGTCCCTATTCCCACCCCACCTGACCTCTAAACTCCCTGGGGCCTCCGGTCTCTTGAAGGTTATGTACCTTTGAATGAACACGGACTGAGCAGTCCTCTACTGTATGTGTATTGGGGGCTTCATATCAGCTGGGGTATACTCCCTGTTTGGTGGTCCAGTGTTTGAGAGATCTTGGGGGTCCAGACTGATTGAGACTGCTGGTCCTTCTACAAGCCCACCCTTCTCCTCAGCTTCTTCCAGCTTTTCCCTGGAAGAAGGAAAAGCACAGGGGTCAGCAGCTTCTGTCCAATGGCTGGGTGCAAATATCTGCATCTGACTCTTTCAGCTGCTTGTTGGGTCTTCCAGAATGAGGGAATGCTAGGTCACAAAAATTTCATGAGCCCTCCATAGCCTCAGAAATAGTGTCAGGCCTTGAGACCTCTCCTTGAGCTAAGTAGTATTCCATTATATAATTAAACTCATTTTCTGTATCCATTCTTCGGTTGTGGGATATCTGGGTTGTTTCCAGCTTCTAGCTATCACAAATAAGGCCACTGTGAACATAGTTGAAAACATTCCCCTTGTGGTATGGTGGGGACATCTTTTGGCTATATTCCCAAGAGTAGTTTAGCTGGGTCTTCAGGTAGATCTATTTTCAATTTTCTGAGGAACCTCCAGATTGATTTCCAGAGTCGTTGTACCAGTTTGCAATCCCACCAGCAATGGAGGAGTGTTCCTCTTTCTCCACATCCTGTCCAACATGTGTTGTCACCTGAATTTTTGATCTTAACAATTCTGATTGGTGTAAGGTGGAATCTCAGGGTAGTTTTGATTTGCATCTCTTTCATCATTAAGGACTTTGAACATTTCTTTAGGTACTCCTCAGCCATTTGAGATTCCTCAGTTGTGAATTCTTGGTTTAGTTCTATACCCCATTTTTTGATTGGGTTGTTTGGTTTTTTGATGATTAACTTCTTGAGTTCTTTATGTATTTTGGATATTAGCCTTCTATCAGACGTGAGGTTAGTGAAGATTTTTTCCCAATCTGTAGATTGCTGATTTGTCTTATCAACTATGTCC
The DNA here is from genome assembly GCA_019843815.1 of Montemys delectorum. NCBI lineage: Eukaryota > Metazoa > Chordata > Mammalia > Rodentia > Muridae > Montemys > Montemys delectorum. The sequence goes on from JADRCD010231106.1 coordinate 10,257, forward strand.
TTTGCCTTATAGAAGCTTTCCAGTTTCATGAGGTCCCATTTATCAATTCTTAATCTTAGAGCATGAACTATTTGGAGTTCTATTTAGGAAATTCCCCCCTGTGCTAATGAGTTCAAGGCTCTTACCTACTTTCTCTTCTACCAGTGTATTTTCCAAAACTAAACATAAGGCCTTTAAGTCAGTTACTATTCTCAAGATGGGCTCATCTTTGAGAGTGTTCACACCAATCACTTCTAAACAGAGAGAAGTCATCTGAAATACAGAAAAGGAAGGAAGCAGGGCCAAATGATGAGCACAGGCCATTAGCACCAACAAACTGCTGTCATCCTTAGCCTTCACCTCTCACAGGCCCTGCCTACCATCTGATGTGTTACTTCAACAACTGTCCTCAGTATCAGCCAGATATGGGAGGTGTGAGAGTTGATGTCATTGACCCTTGTTTGTGTACTCACCTAATCTATTCTTTTGCTGGGATTTGGGAAAACAACATCACCATGACCAAAAGGAAAGATTTGGATGACTACAAAGATTTTAATGAGTTAAGAAATAGGTAAAGAGAAGATATGTAATTTGGTATCTGTGGGGTCAATAGTTACCATATGTCAATGCTTGTTAATACTACAGTATTGACAGATTTGATGTAGATGCACTTCAGAGATTTGGTAATTTAGAAAATAATGCATTTCCTTGGGACCTCCCCTTGAGCTGGATCCCACTTTGGGCCTGGTACTAGACCTTCTTTCCCTCAGGTTCCTCTCCATTTCCATCCCTGTAATTCTTTCAGACAGGAACAATTATGGGTCAGAGTTGTGACTGTGGGATGGCAACCCCATCCCTCCCTTGATGTCCTGTCTTCCTGCTGGAGGTGGGCCCTATAAGTTCTTGTGGGGAAAAAAGTGGGGTTCAGAGTCTGCTTGGGACTAGGGCTGTAGGGTGAGACAGGATGTGGGAAATCTGATTGTGTGCATCCCACAGAAACACCTAGACTGTGATAAGCTGCAGGATCTCGCTCCACAGGTAGAAAAAGGTGCAGTTTGGGGTCCTTGTGGAACTGCTGAAGTCAGGCTAAGACTCTCAGGAACTATAGATTCCTCTGGGTACCATAGAAGAGCTGTTTCTGGGGTCTCTGGGCCATATGGAGCCTAGGGATGACAGGTTCTCAATCTCTGACATTCCAGACACAGCTATATGTTGCACAAGAGCTGAGAACAGAGTGATGACCCATGGGCAGACTCTGGCCCCGGACCAAGGGGAAAAGGGTAGGAGGAGAGATTTCTGGCAGGTTACCAAAGGGATGAAAGTCCTTGGCTTGCTTGGTGAGCAGCTTAGCTTGGGTGGAAGCCATGGCTGGGAACTCAGGGAGGCCTCCTGGTGGGAGGTTAGACTCATTAGTGGAAGACCTGCTCCATTGTTCCAGCACAGTGGGTCCCAATGAGCAGAGATGATCCATGGTTTTAAGGCATTTATTGTAGAAAGGCAGAGAGAAGGAGAGAGTAGGGAATCAGAGGGCAGCCATGGCCATGTGGGGAGAAAGGGAAAGAGAGTGGGAGAAAGGTGAAGCAGGGGAACAAGTGTAAGACCAAGAGAATAAAATGTAAGAGAGCAAAAGAGCCAGGAGGAGGCCAGCAGCTCCTTTTATAGTAGTCCAGGCTATCCTGGCTGTTGCCAGGTAACTGTGGTGGGGAACATACCAGGCAGTTGCCAGGTAACTGTGGGGGTGGAGTCCAGACAGAATACCAGGAGCTTGGGGCATTGCCTACATGGCTGATAGCCACACATACCACTCTGCAGGGGGCTGTGGGAGGTTGTAACTGTGACAAGAGCCAGGGGCCCAGGAGGCATAGCCAAACACTTACCATTCCTTAGGGTCACCAGGGTTCTAGGCCTACGCTGGACCAGGAACCAGTCTGTGCACAGCTCACTGCCCTACAAGTTCCCACTCCTTAATGTTCATCTAAGGACTCCCTTTCAGTCCTAAAAGTTTCTCACCTTCCAAGTCTCTGGTACATTCTGGAGGGTCCCCACCCCCCCACCTCCAACCTCCTATCTCCTGAGGTTGCCTGTTTCAATTCTTTCTGTTGGCCCTTAGGCCTTCAGTCCTTTTCCTTCACCCAATATCAGATCAGGTTCCCCCCATCTCCCCACCCCCATCCACTTTCCCTCCTAGGTCCTTCCCTCACTCCCCACTTGTATTTGCTTTCTTCTCCCTCCCCAGTGGGACTAAGGCATCCTCACTTGGGCACATTAGCTTGTTGAATTTTTTGAGTTCTATGGACTGTATCTTGGGTATTTTGTCCAATTTTTTTTTTGCTACTATCCACTTATTAGTGAATACATGCCCTGCATGTCCTTTGGGGTCTGAGTTATCTCACTCAGGGTGATATTTTCTAGTTCCCTCTATTTTCCTGCAAAACTCAGGATGTACTCATTCTTAATAGCTCAGTAGTATTCCATTGTGAAAATGAACCACATTTTCTGTATCCATTCTTCTGTTGTGGGATATCTGGGTTGTTTCCAGCTTCTGGCTATCACAAATAAGGCCTCTATGACATAGTAGAACACATGCCCTGTGGCATGGTGGGGCATCTTTTGAGCATATTCCCAAGAGTGGTATAGCTGGGTCTTCAGGTAGATCTATTTCCAATTTTCTGAGGAACATGCAGATTGATTTCCAGAGTTGTTGTACCATTTTGCAATCCTACTAGCAATGGAGGAGTGTTGCTCTTTCTCCACATCCTCTCCAACCAGTGTTGTCACCTGTGGTAGTGATCTGAGCCATTCTGATTGGTGTAAGGTAGAATCTCAGGTTAATTTTGATTTGCATTTCTCTCATCACTAAGGACTTTGAACATATCTTTAGGTGCTGAAAAACTCTCTACTCAATGATAACTTGGTCAAGGAAGAAATAAAGAAAGAAATTAAAGATTTTTTAGAGTTTAATAAAAATGAAGCCACAACATACCCAAACTTATGGGACACAATGAAAGCAGTCCTAAGAGGAAAACTCATAGTTCTGGGTGCCTCCAAAAAGAAATTAGAAAGAGCATATACCAGCAATTTGACAGTACATCTGAAAGCTCTAGAACAAAAAGAAGCAAATTCACCCAAGAGGAGTCAAAGGCAGGAAATAACCAAACTCAAGGCTGAAATCAACCAAATGGAAACAAAAAGAACTATGCAAAGAATCAACCAAACCAGGAGCTAGTTCTTTGATGAAATCAACATGATAGATAAACCCTTAGCCAGACTGACTAGAGGGCACAGAGACAGTTTAACTAACAAAATCAGAAATAAAAAGGGAGACATAACAACAAAAATGGAGGAAATCAAAAAAAAATCATCAGATCCTACTATAAAAGTATATACTCAACAAATCTGGAAAATCTAGATGAAATTGATTGTTTTCTAGACAGATACCACATACCAAAGTTAAATCAAGAGCAAGTAAACTGTATACACAGGTCCATTTTGCACAGGGAAATAGAAGAAGTCATTAAAAACCTCCCAACCAAAAAGATCCCAGGGCCAGATGGATTTAGTGCAGAATTCTATCAGACCTTCAAAGAAAGCTTACTTGATACCAATTTTCTTCAAATTATTCCACAAAATAAAAAGAGAAAGAACACTATCTAACTCATTCTATGAAGCCACAATTTCTCTGATACCTAAAACACACAAGGACCCAACCAAAAAAAAGAGAACTTTAGACCAATCTTGCTTATGAATATCAATGCAAAAATATTCAATAAAATTCTTGCAAACCAAATCCAGGAACAAGTCAAAGCCATCATTTACCACAATCAAGTAGACTTCATCTCAGGGATGCAAGGTTGGTTTAATATATGAAAATCCATTAATGTAATCCACTATATAAACAAACTGAAAGAAAAAAAATCATACAATCATCTCCTTAAATGCAGAAAAAGCATTTGACAAAATGCAACACCCCTTCATGATAAAAGTATTGGAGAGATGAGGAATTCAAGGCCTGTACCTAAACATAATAAAAGAAATTTACTGCAAACCAACAGCCAATATCAAATTAAATGGAGACATACTTGGAGCAATCCCACTGAAATCAGGGACCAGACAAGGATGCCCATTCTCCCCTATCTATTCAATATAGTACTCGAAGTGTTAGCTAGAACAATAAAACAATAAAAAGAGATCGAGGGGATACAAATTGGCAAAAACAAAATAAAGATATCAATATTTGTTTGGGTTGGTTGGTTTGTTCCATGGACCATTTTTATTTGGTGCTTGTTCTTTTCATTTATTTATTTCCATTTATTTATTTATTCACTTTACATACTGATCACTGACCTACCTCTAAGTTTCCCCTCACAATGGCCCTCCCTGTAGAGAGCTGTCTGAACCACGCCCTAAGATGGCGCCAGCTTCTGCTCCTTGCTGGAGCACTGGAGTAATAAACAACTCCTTATTTGGCTGTGACAGCTATCCTGATCTGCTTCCACATTATGGCATCCTATCAGTACTTCCTATGTGGCCTGGTATGATGGGCTAGGCATAGAGCATATAAGGGCTTGGGCTGCTTATAAGATCGTTCAAGGTTCCTGAATAAACTGCTTAAGAAGAGTCCAAGAGTGTTCTGTCATCCTTGCTGGTTGAGGTTGGGCGTGACATAGTGGTGGCCCGTATGGGAACCCCTGAGAAGACTCAGAACTTCTGCAGTCAGGGCAGCTTGCTGGTAAGTTCCCCAGGGAAGAGAGGACAATAAAGTCCGAAGGAAAGGGTGGCTAATTTTGCTCTTCTCTGTAGATAAAAGAGAGAGCGGGAAGGTCCTCGAGAGTGGCAAGCCAGGGAAGGTAAGTTCGAGAATTGACTAGCCGAAAGTAAAAGCTTAGGTAAATTTTTCAGCATGGATGCTTCTCAGTCGCACCCAATTTTTTTTGGCTTTTCGGGAGCTGCTTTTGTCAAAAAAATTAAAAATAAAGAAGTGTACTTTAGAGAGGTTTTTAGAAGAGTGCGATACTGCTGCCCTGTGGTTCGAGGTGTTCGGCAGTCTTACAATTCCCTGCTGGGATAAACTTGGTTTCGATCTTGATTTTGCTTTGGAGCAAGGAACACTGAAAGGAGGAGTGAGACCCGTTGGGAAGCTTGTTAGGGGCTGCTTAGAGGACCAGAAATGTTGCAAAGCAGTTGAGGAGGGTCAGACAGCCCTGGAGATGTTGCAGGAAGAAAGGTCAGAGAAGGCCAAAAGTGTGAAGGGAAAAGAAAAGGCAGAGACACTTTACCCTAGCCTAGAAGACTTGGGAGACTCGGACCTCTCTAGTTCTGAGGAGGAACTCCAAGCTTTAATAGACAGATTAGAAAAGACAGGGATTCGCAAGAAGGAAAAGAAGAAAAGGAAAGGAAAAGCAGCTGTGGGCACAGAGGTTGGTGCCTCTGCGACTGCTGCGACTAACCCTTCAGCACCGCCTCCATATCTAGAGGTGGAACAGACTGTTCAAGTGCTGACACTATCTTCAGGATGCTCTTTTTGCCCGGGAGTATGTACACAGGTTAGGACTGAGCTACAACTTGCATACCCAGTGTTTCAGGATGCTCAGGGTAATCGTTATGAGGAGCCTCTAGATTTCAAGGTCATAAAGTCCTTGGCAGAGTCTGTTAGGACATATGGCATAACTGCCTCTTTTACCTTAGCTCAGGTTGAGGCATTGAGCAGACACTGCATGACTCCTAGTGATTGGAGTAGGCTAGCTCGTGCATGCCTGCGCCCAGGACAATACTTAGACTGGAGAGCATTCCTACTTGAGTTTGCCACTGAGCAGGCAGCGACTAATCAGAGAAATGGTAACCCAGCCTGGGACAGGGACATGTTGTTAAGACAAGGGAGATTTGCCAATCAGCAGACAGGATATCCCATCCAGGTTTTTGAACAAGTAAACAAGATAGCCATACAGGCATGGAAGTCCCTACTTAATAAAGGAGAAGTCAGTGGCAACTTGACCAAAATATTGTAGGGACTCATGGAGCCATTTTCTGATTTTGTGGCGTGGTTAGTGGCAGCTACACTGATCTTTCTCCTATGGCCATGATAGGTGGAGGCTTGTTGGAGCCGCCAATTTCACATCCAAGCATGTGCATTGTTTGACCACATCCATAAAAAATGGGTCGTTGGGAGGATCAAGCTCACAAAAAGGGATAGGGAATTGTGGTAGGGGAGGGAATCTTACAATGAGTCATGGATCTGGTGTGACCTATGCTCCCACACCTGTGTGTGTTTGGCCCCCATTTATCTTTATTGTAAGTAATGGTAGTCAGATGGATCAAACAGCTTTGAATTGTAATGATCAAGACTGCTTTTATACACAATGTTGGAATGCTTCTTGGTTTCCCATAGCCATTGCAGCCCGTGTGCCGTGTTGGATTCTGGTTCCTGTTGATGCTCCCAATGCTATGACAATTTTTAGATTTAAGAGGGATTTTGGCATTACTGCAGCCATTATAACTGCTATATCCATTGCTGCAGCCGGAGCTACTGCCTCTGCTATTGCCTTGAGCCAGACTATTCAAACAGTGCAAACACTTAATAATTTGTCTGGTAATGTTGCACTTGCCTTGGATAACCAGGCTGCTGTGAATGCTCATATTAAAAGTGGATTAATGGTAGTCAATCAATGGATTGACCTGATGCAAGAACAAATAGATACACTCTGGCAGTTAGCACAGCTTGGCTGTGAGTGGAAATATTCTGGTTTGTGCATTATCTCCATTCAGTATGAAAATTATACTTGAGCTGCTAATTTGTCTCGGCAGCTCTTCCAGTATCTTTTAGGTAACTGGTCCTTAAAATTTGATGATCTGATGCAAGAATTGCGCACATCCATCGTCACTGTGAATTCCACCAGAGTCGATGCGAATATGGCCACAGGATTGACTTCCTAGATTCTTTCTGCTATTAGTCATCTGAAAGAGTGGGCAAGCATGGGAGCTCTTTTTGTTCTATTGCTGATTGCCTGTTTCATAGGCCTGTGGCGTTTGTGCAAGATAAGGATTGCTCAGAAGCAGAATGCAGCTATGGTAATTCAGGCCTTTACTGCCATTGAGGCAGGACAGTCCCCTCAGGCATGGCTTGCTGTCATCCAGCAAGAAAAGTGATAGCCTTTTAACATCATCAAGTTCGCACCTCCCCTCCCTCTGCATATTTTACTATTCTTGTGAATCAAGTCTATGCAGGGCTAAGTGCACTCACTCTCACTGAGGCCTGACAAGCCTGTTTAGTTAGGGGCATGGAATCCACAGTCAGTCAACAGCCTTAGGAATAAGCCCCAACTCTAGTTGTTGGAGGACCCACATGAAGACTGAATTGCACATATACTACATATATGCTGGGGCCTAGGTCCAGGCCATGCATGCAGTTAAAGTCCTTGACGATAAATGGTAAGGAGCACCTGCTACACTTGGATAACAAGTAACTCAACGCACGCATTTAACAGAAATGGTAAACCATAACAAGCACCATTTGAGGAATAACAGGAACTTTTTTTTTTGAAGATTTCAAACGAACTCGACTTTCTGTATAACTGTACCTAATCTAAAGTATTTATAAAACTGCTCATTGGAGTCCCCATCTATCAGATTTTTGAGTTTGTTGTTGGGACCACAACATAGGACCTTTCTTTTTCTTTTGTCTTTAAAATTGTTGTAATCTCTGTATGCACTTTGCTTTAAAAACAAAACGTAATCTGAGGTGAGCCCTGTGACTCTTGAGTAGTGCTAGGACGAGATTGTTTTTAACATCAGCATGGATCTGCTTCCCATTGTGTTGAACTGTGAGTGAGTAGTGTCAGCCTGCTGTGAAGTTAACATTGCCAGATGACTCTTCTACAGAAATATTTCAATTTTATTTTCAGTATTTAGTATTGAAAGCTATTACTGCATCAATGGTAGTATATTTCTGGTTTAGTGTAAATTAAGGATGTTTTCTAGCTGTGCATGGATGCTGGCAACTTCGTCAGTTTGACTATTGTTTAAATATGTAATGTTAAGCTTAGGTTCGTGGTTTAGTCTCTGAGAGCCCCCAATGATCATATTAGTTGACTCTGTTAGTCTTTCTGTGGCGTTCCAATCCCCTCCAGGTCCCTCATTCCTTCCCCCAACTCTTCCATAAGACTCTCCAATCTCATGCTTGCCTGTGAGTCTCTGCATCTGTTTCAAGTCAGCTACTGGGGGAGTCTCTCAGAGGATAGTTATTCTAGGCTCCTGTCTGCAACCATACCAGAATATCATTAATACTGTCAGGGAGTGGTGCTTGCCTATGGTCTCAAATTGGGCCAGTTACTGGCTGGCAGTTCTCACAATTTCTGCTCCATATTTGTTCCTGTATTTCTTGTAGACAGGACAATATTTAAGTCAAAAGATTTATAGGTGAGTTTATGGTGTCTTTATCCATCCACGAGGTTGGGTCCTGCCTGGAAAAAGGAATTGACCCCTTCAGGTTCAATAACCCTACTGCTAAGAATCTCAGCTAAAGTCACTCCCATAGACTTCTGGGTATCTCTCTTCTCCCAGGTCTCTGCCACTTTCTAGAGATGACTCCCCTATCCTCCTACCCTTTCCAACTGTCATTTTACACTTATTCTCCTGGCCCTCTGGCCCTCTCCCCTGTCACTCCAGATACCTGATCCTGACCCTCACCCCATTGCCCTCCCCATCCCTTCTGCCATGAAGTTTCCTCCCTTCTTCTGCCTCCTATGAATATTTTATTTCCCCTTGTAAGTGAGATTCAGGCAACCTTGCTTTGGCTATCTTTCTTGTTTAGCTTCTTTGGGCCTGAGGAGTGTTGTATGGGTATCCTGTACTTTATAGCTAATATCCACTTACAAGTAAGTATATATCATACATGCCCTATATGCCTAGTTTACCTCACTTGGGATAATATTTTCTAGTTCCATCCATTTGCCTTCAAAACTCATGAGACCCTTGCTCTCAATAGCCAAGTAGTATTCCATTGTGTACATGAACCATATGTTCTTTATCTGAGGGGTATCTGATTGTGGGGGCATCTGTGTTGTTTCCAGTTTTTTGGCTATTACAAATAAATCTGCTATGAACATAGTTGAGCAAATGTCTTCGTGATATAGTAGAAGAACTTTGGGGAATATGCCCAGGAGTGGTATAACTGGGTCTTGAGATAGAGCTATTCCCAGTTTTCTGAGAAATCACCACATTGCTTTCCAGAGTGGTTGTACCAGTTTGCAATCCTACCAGCAATGGAGAAGTGTTCCCCTTGGTCTACAACCTTGCCAGCATGAGCTATCCCTTGAGATTTTGACCATAGCCATTCTGATAGATGTAAGATGAAATCTCAGGGTTGTTTTGATTTGCATTTCCCTGATGACTAAGGATGTTGAACATTTCTTTAAGTTCTTGATCATTTGAGATTCTTCTGTTGAGAATTCTCTGTTTTACTCTGTACCCAATTTTTAATGGGATTATTTGTTTTGTTTGTATTTAACTTCTGAAGTTCTTTACTTTATATATTTTGGATAAAAGCCTTCTGTCAGATATAGGGTTGGTAGAGATCATTTCTCAATCTATAGATTGCAGTTTTGTCCTATTGACAGTGTCCTTTGCCTTACAGAAACTTTTGAGTTCATTAGATCCCATTTATCAGTTGTTGTTCTTAGTTCCTGAGCCATTCATGTTCTGCTTAGGAAGTTGTCTCCTGTACCAATGAGCTCAAGGCTATTTCCAACTTTCTTTTCTATTACATGCAGTGTATCTGGTTTTATGTTGAGTTCTTTGATCCACTTGGACTTGAGTTTTGTGCAGGGTGATAAATATGGGTCTATTGGCATTCTTTTACTTGCAGACATCCAAGTAAGCCAGCATCATTTATTGAAGACGTTTTCTTTTTTCCATTGTATGGTTCTGGCTTCTTTGTCCCAAATCAAATGTTCATGGATGAGTGAGTTTATTTCTGAGTGTTTGATTCTACTTCATTAATCAACCCTTTGTTTCTATACAAATACCATGTAATTTTTATTACTATTGCCTTGTAGTACAGCTTGAGGTCAGAGATGATATCTCCAGAAGTTCTTTTATTATACAGCATTGTTTTAGTTATCCTATGTGTTTTGGTTTTCAACTTCATATGAAGTTGAGAATTATTCTTTCAAGGTCTTTAAAGAGTTATGTTGGAATTTTGATGGGAATTACATTGAATCTATAGATTGCTTTTGGTAAGATGATAATTTTTATTATGTAAGTCCTACTGATCCATGAGCCTGGGATATCTTTCCATCTTCTGATATCTTCTTCAATTTCTTTCTTCAAAGACTTTACTTCTTGTCATATAGATCTTTGAGTTGCTTGGTTAGATTATACCAAGATATTTTATTTTATATTGTGAACCATGTTGTTTCCCTGACTTTTTTCTTGGCCCATTTCTTTTTGTATAAAAGAGGACTATTGTTTTTTGGGTTTGTTTGTTTGTTTGTTTGTTTGTTTGAGTTAATGTTGTTTCCAGCCACTGTAGGAGTTCTTTGTTACAGTAGAGTTTCTGGCGTCACTTACATATACTATCATGTCATCTGCAAATAATGATAATTTTGACTTATTTCTTTCATTTTGCATCCCCTTGATTTTCTTTAGTTGTCTTATTGATATAGCTAGAAGTTCAGGTATTATATTGAAGAAACACAGAGAGAGTATACAGCCTTGTCTTCTGGATTTTAGTGGAATTACTTTAAATTTCTCTCCATTTGATTTGATGTTGTCTATTGGCTTGCTGTATATTGCCTTTATTAGGTATGTTTAGGTATGTGTCCTGTATCCCTAATCTTTTAACATGATGGGGTGTTACATTTTGTCAAAGGGATTTTCAGAATCTAATAATATGATGTGTTTTTCTTTAAATTGGTTTATATGGTGGATTATATTGATGGATTTTCATATATTGAATCATCCCTGCATCACTGGGATGAAGCCTACTTGATCATGGTGAATTTTTTTTAATATGTTTGGAAGTACTTTCTTATTTTTTGCATCAGTATTCATAAGGGAGATAGATCTGAAATTCTCTTTCTCTGATCAATCTTTGTAAAATTTATATATCAGGGTGACTATGAACTCATTCTGTTTGACAATAATCCTTCTGTTTCTATTTTATGGAATAGTTTAAGGAGTATTGGTATTATATCTTCTGATGTCTGATAGATCTGGCCATGGGCTCTTTTGATTGGTAGCTTTTAATGACTGCTTCTATTTCCTTAGGGGCTATAGTACTAAACAATTTCTTGATATCATTTTGGTAACTGGTATCTATCTAGAAAATCAACCATTTCATTTAGATTTTCCAATTTTGTGTAGTACAGGCTCTTGAAGTAAGACACCATGAATTTTTAAAATTTCCTCAGTTCTGTTTGTTATGCCTCCATTTTCATTTCTGATTTTGTCAATTTGGATACTGTCAACTTAGTTAACTTGGCTATGTGTCCATTTATCTTGTTGACTTTCTCAAAGAATCAGCTCTTGAAAAAGCTCTTGGTTTTGCTGATTCTTTGTATTGTTCTCTTTGTTTGTAATTGATTTCGGCCCTGGATTTGATCATTTCCTGCCATGTACTACTCCTCATGGATGATTCTAATTCTTTTCCCCCCTAGAGCTTTCAGGTGTACTTTTAAATCATTAATATGAGAATTCTCACATTTCTTTATGAAGGCATTTAGTGCTATCAACTTTCCCCTTAACACTGCTTTCATTATGTTCTATAAGTTTGGGTATGTTGTGATTTCATTTTCATTGAACTCTAGAAAGCCTTTGATTTTTAAATTTATTTTTCTTTCACCCAGTGGTCATTGAGTAGAGAGTTGTTCAGTTCTCATGAGTATGTAGGCTTTCTATTGTTTCTGTTGATGAAGTCCAGTAATGATATGATAAAATACAAGGGGTTATTTGAATTGTCTTGTTTCTGCTGAGGCTTGATTTGTGACCAAGAATATGGTCAATTTTAGAAAAGGTTCTGAAAGGTGCTGAGAAGAAAGTATAGTTTGTATTTGGACAAAATGTTCTGTAGATACATCAGGACCATTTGATTTATAACCTCTTTTTGTTTCATCATTTTTCTGTTTAGTTTCCTTTGCAATGACCTGTCAATTGATGATAGTGGGACATTGAAGTCTCCCACTATTAATGTGTGGGGTTTGATTTAAGCTTTAGCAATGTTTCTCTAATGAGTGTGGGTACCCTTGCATTTGGGGCATAGATATTCAGAATTTTGGCATCATCTTTTTGGATTTTTTTCCATTGATGTGTATGAAGTATCCTTTTCCATCTCTTTTGATTACCTTTGGTTGAAAATCTATTTTATTAGATAACTACAATGGTTGCTCCAGCTTGTTTCTTGGGTCTGTTTGCTTAGAAAACTTTTTTCCAGCTCTTTACTCTGAGTTAATGCCTATCTTTGTTGCTGAGATGTGTTTCTTGTATGCAGCAAAATGATGGGTCCCGTTTTTATGTCAAATCTGATAGACTATGTTTTTTTTTAATTGGTGAATTGAGCCTATTGATGTTGAGAGATATTAAAGAACAATGATTGTTAGTTCTTGTTATTCTGATGTTTGTAGTGTTAGTGTGTGTCTCTGTGTGACATACCCTTCTTTTGATTTTGCTGTTAAATTTTAAGTTTCTTGTGTTTTCTTGGGTATAATTACCACCCTTGTGTTAGAGTTTTATTTTTGATATACTCTATAGAGATGGATTAGTAGAAGATATTGTTTAAATTTGATTTTGTCATGGAATCTTTGTTTCTGTGGTAACTGAAAGTTTAGCTGGGTAGAGTAGTCTGGGCTGGCATCTCTGGTCTCTTAGGGTCTACAAGACATGTGTTCTGGATATTTTGGCTTTGAGAATCTCTGTTAAGAACAATATAAAAAATCCAATAGCTCAGTCTTTATATGGTACTTTTCCATTTTCCCTAGCAGCCTTTGATATTATTTTTCTCTTGTGTACATTTAGTGTACTTTGACTATTCTGTAACAGGAGGATTTTCTTTTGTGGTCCAATCTATTTTGTATTCTGTAAATTTCTTGTATGTTTATAGCCATGTCTTGCTTTAGGTTGGGGATATTTTCTTCTATGACTTTGTTGAAGACATTTTCTGGGCCTTTGAGTTGGGATTATTCTCCTTCTATTCCTATTACTCTTAGGTTTGGTCTTTTAATAATGTCCCAAGTTTACTAGATGTTTTGTGTTTGAAACTTTTTGAATTTCTCATTTTATTTGACCAATGTATCATTTTCTTTGATTGTATCTTTTGCACCTGAGATTCTCTCTTCCATGTCTTGTATTCTATTGTTGATGCTTGTATCTGTAGTTCCTGTTCTCTATTTGGTTTTCCATCTCCAGGTTTACCAATGTTTGTGTTTTCTTTATTGCTTCTGTATCCATTTTCTATTCTTGAACAGTTTTATTAATTTCCTTCACCTATTTGTTTGTATTTTCCTGTATTCCTTTATATTTATTTGTTTCCTCTTTAAAGGCCTCTACCTGCCTGATTGTATTTTTCTGTATTTCTTTAAGGGGTTTATTTATTTCCTCTTTAAAGGCCTCTATCATCTTCATAAGCTGAGATTTCAGATTGTTGTCTTCATCTTCAGGTTTGTTAGGATATCCAGAGCCTGCTCTAGTAAGAGAGCTGGATTCTGATGGTGCCATATTGCCCTAGCTTTTGTTAGCTGTGTTCTTGTGATGGTCTTTAACTATCTGATTATCTCTCTATTGGCTGGCCTGGTAGTCCCTGGTGATAACAGGCCTCTGGGACTTCAGTTAGAGCTGGTAGTCCCTAATGATGGCAAGCCTCTGAGACTCCAGTTAGAACTGGCAGTTCCTAATGGTGGCAGGCTTCTGGTTGTCTTGGGTGACAGAAAGTCTCCAATGAGGTAGTCTGAACTTCTTGTCTTTTGTGACAGGAGACTTCCAGGAGGCAGAATAAGCTGTGGTTTGGGGAGCAGAGTGCAGATCTACGATTGTAAGTAGAGTTGTGGACTAGAAGATGGAACACACAGGGGATCTGGCAAAATTCAGTGCTGCTGAGTTTGCTAAAGGCCCAGCAGGTGGAGTATTTGTGGGTGGGTATCTGATCTGGTTTTCCCAGGTGGCAGGGAGCCTCTGGGATGCAGACTGATCTGTGGACCTGGGGAATAGTGTGCAAATCTGAGATTGTTAGAGTGTCTGTTTAATGTCACCAAAATGTCCCCAGGTTAGTTCCCTCCATGCAGATTCCTATAGCCATACACAACAGATTAATTTCAGGAATAATGGTTGAATATATGTCTAGGCACCAGAGACTATTTGACTTGTTTGCACTATTTAGTTAATCATGTGTGCATTTACTGAATTGTTTGCTCTAGAGGAAAACCTACTACTCCGCATCCCTATGCATGAAATACCAGTTGTCCACCTAGATCCCCTGGTTAATTATTCTACTTATGGCCATGTTTGGGCTGTTAACCCTTTTCCTCCTAGATCCCAATATAAAAGCCTGTTTGCTCAACTGCCTACTTAGCTTTGTAAAACAAAACAAAACAAAACAAAGCAAAACAAAATTCTGTCAAACTATAAATGCTAAAGGAATGATATAACCCCTTCCCCAGATAAGTCCATGATTTGATTAATGCCCATGGAACCAGTCGGGAATGTAAGACGTCCCAATATTTTAGCCCAACTGACAGCCTGATGGAAGTATCATACAGGGCATAAAATTCTGCATATAAATGGTACCCTCTGCCAAAACAAAAACAAAGGTGTACTCCATCAAAAACTTGAAGAGTTCTTGTAAAGTTTTCAAATATACTAAACTTGCTTTGTAGCTTCTGTAGCTCTGCTTCTGATAGCTGTTCTTGCTAACTGAGGTGTGTAAACACAGGATTATGCTTTGTGCTTAAAAGCTCACTTTGAGAAATTCTTGGGACTGCACTCAGGCCATGAAAACCCAGTGAACTCACTAGACAACTAAAAGAGACTTTATATTGGCTTAAATCCATGTCTGAGTAGTCTTCTTTGATCAGTAACATTATACTTACCAAAATGGGGGGAGAAACCCAAAGATTTAGTCCATAGTACCAGGATGAAAATCCCCAAGTAAAAAGTCCTTAAATGTATTAACCTTGATTTTTGTCTTTTATAGTTCTGATTCATGCTAACTGAACTGTGCCAGTCAGGATATGATTTTTGTGTATAAAGGACAAACAGCTGAAAATTTTGGGCTGCATGATTTGGGCAAATCCCCTGTGCAGTCAACAGCCAGCGGTAAAGACTTTATTTTGGCATTAAAAAGTTACTTGTGGTGCTCTCTGGTAGGTTTACTTTGCACTATTAGTTTTCTTTTCTAATTTTATTTTTTATTGAAAATAAAGATATGTTTATACAATTTATTCTAATAATGATTTCTACTCACTCATCCCTTCCCAGATCCTTGTCATCTCCCCACACTTCAAACTCCCTATCTTCTTTTGAAGTGGAATAAATTAGAAAAAATAGATACCAATGTATTGATTTATTTGGTGGCTTCCTTAAAGCAATGCTTACATTGCCAATTTCTAAGCACGACTTAACTTTCTACTTGGAGCAGAATGACATGGAGAAATAGCCAAATAAATGGGACTTTTTGAGGCCATACTTTGAGGTCCAGTGAATATTGGTCTTTATAATGAACAAAAGTTCATCATCAAGGTGGTCCAACAGATGTCCCAGTCTGGAGGATTGACTTTGAACTTGCACACAATACTACCACCAATCTTCAGGCCAATTATTCTGGAGAGAAACTTTGTCCCAGAGGAATTACAATTACTGAGCACCCATCAATATAATTGGCCCTCAGGGGAGTTCTGCCTTATTTCCTCCAGATGGTGCTTCTACTAGGAAATGAACCAGCATGGATCATCCCTTGAATCTCATCATGCTGTTATGGGACTCTCAATGCCAGAAAAGCAAACTAATTCTTTCTAGAAAGCTCCTCAGCTACTGATAGCATATGGACAAGTGGCCAAAGAATAAAAGAATGGTTGTGGGAGAACCTATTTGTCCTATCTTAAATACAGGTCATGGATGGACTTTGACACAAATGAGGCCTGGAAGAGAGCCCCAATACAGAACAAGGAAATAACAGGCCTTGAAGGGGAAAATTTGGGATAAATAATATGGAAACTTACTATAGACCCTCCATGTAGAAAAATAATGACATCAGCATAGGTCATTCTGGCACAGGGATAAGAGACTTGCTTATGATCCTACCATTTATTATTATACTAATCAACATGACAGTACAAGTTATCAGAGGTAGCACTCTAAAACCCTGGGTGGATTCCCAAACTAGGCCCTGAATCAGATCATAAACAAGGCAATGCCACCCAGTTTGGTCTCAGTGCTCCCCTACTCAAAATACTGGCTTTAGTAAATAGTGATGATGAACTCCTTAACCAACAGGCTCACTTCTAGATAAGGACTGATAGAAATGCTTGCATGCAATCAGGTTATCTATATTGGAGTAGGAATGACTTACCAAAAGCTGACTAACATCACAAAATGGTGATGTTTAACTGGTCCACCCATTCAGGTCATAAAAGAAGCCCAGTATGTGGAAGCTGAAAATGGATGTATGAGACTAGTTAAAATAGCAACATATACTAATGGTACAGCATCCACCTGCCCCAAGGATATTTATACCCACTACCCAAACTGGCATTATTGGCCACCCACTTAGGTGCAGAACCCAGGAAATGGAATTTAGCAATACTTACATCCCATATACTGAAGAAAAAAGAAGACACTTGTACCTGTCCTGCTAGAACTGGCCCTGATAGGGCCCATGTCTACCACTGCTACTGCATTAGGAATCCAATAAGTTAAGCATATCCAGTTTTCTACTCAAATCAAAGAAGATTTAACTATTGTTCAGGAAAGCATTCTCCAGAATTACTGGCAGCAATAGTCCTCCAAAGCCACAGAAGACTAGACTTTATTGATGAAAGAGGCAAATGCATGATTTTAAATGGAGAATGCTGTTTTTGCTAATCAGTCAGCAATAACATGAGAAAATTTCAAAAAATATTAGAAAGTGGTAATATGGGAGGTACAAATGAGAGCAAATTGAATATAATATGAACACTATGAGGATTCTGGCTGACATGACTATTGAGGCCTCATCAAAATGTTAGGATTTCTATTAAGCCCATATATCTTGACCACCCTGTCTAAGCTTATCAGTAGTAGAATGGAACCAATGAAAGTACATATAATATACCAGGACTATGAACCCATTCTTCAAAAACATATTCATAAGATTATGAAGGTGAAGTGGAGGGAATGAAGTTAGAAAATAAATAATATAGAAAAGAACAATAATTAGATAGTGATGGATTGTTTTATTTAGTGGCTCACTTAAAGCACTGTTTTTACTGCCAATTTCTAAACATAACTTCACTTACTATTCAGAACACAATGATATAAAAACCTAAAACAAAGATAAGGATGGTGTATATCTGGACCAAAACATTTCAAGAGCTATTCTAGCTTCATTCCACTAGTGTATACACTTCTTTTCTAGTCTCATTGGTGTTGGAGTGGTGATTTCAGAAATACTCCTACAACATACATTCCCTCTTTCTTCAGAAAACAAATAGGATAAAATAACAGACCACATAAAGAAACCAAGAGAGAAATCAATGAAGAGGGTATATATATATATATATATATATATATATATATATATATATATATATATATTCACATGCATACACATAAACACAAAACAAAAACACACACACATGCTCATACATGCATGTACACACACATATGCATGAATGCACACACACACATACACACACACACCATAAAAACTCAAAACACAAACTATAATATAGACAAAACTCTCCAAAAGTACCTTTTAGTTTGCTTTGGGTTGGTCATACCTGCTGGCTATAAGGCCTGTCCTTAAGTGTATATACTGCATGAGACTCCCTTGAAGAAACTACTTTACCTTTGTAAGGAGTTGTTTACTGGAGATAGCTTCTTGATTGGGGATGGGATCCCATCTGATTTAGAACTGTATAGGCTGTTTGCATATTGTGACAATCTCTGAGTCCATACATGTGCCAGTCCTATTGTCTCCGGACGACACCCTTTTCTTAGTATTGTTCATCCCTTCTGGATCTGACACACTTTCTACCTCCTCTTTTGCCTAGTTCCCCTCCCCTGGGGGGAGCATATGGATGAAGTCATGTTGATGTTGGATTTGTGAAGTGAAAATTTATGGTTCTTTTGAAAGTTAGTTATATCAAAGGATATTTTTTAGAAGTAGACATAAGTGAAAGAATGTTTTGTTAAAATAAATCTGTAAATGGATATATGATGTTAAGGATTTATCATCTAATAGACAATAGATGATACTAGATGGCATCAGTACACCTTGTCATTCTTTAATGGTCATCATTTATTTGCCATGACTTCAGAAAAAGAAATCAACCCAAGAAACTTCTGGTGGTATTCTGGTGGCTTCTTGTCCCTTTTGTGGATGTGGGCTGATTGGCAGAATGATTTCAGTTGTTACAGACTTATGTGGAACTTTGTTAAGACAGGATCACAAGGTGAGACAAGACCTATGGGAAGATATGTTTAGAGGAAGTGTAAGTAGGACTATGTAAAGTCCTATGCAAGGTCTATGTAAAGTCCTAAAGCAAGGTCTGCTTTACCTAGCTAGCTTTGTAAGGCTTCTTGATCTTGAGTCTTTACTGATCTTCATTTCTTTGAGAGAGGCAGAGCAGAAAACTCTTATCATCCCTGCTGATTCATGTTTGCTATCCCCACACTACTTATCTGGAGTGCTGGTATATTTGTGAAGTGTTTATGAGTAGATTGAGCTGTCACTATTAATTCCTGTGAACTAATCTACTGATTTCTTGACAGTGCAGATTAGATTTGCTCAAAAGAACAATTTCTAAACAAGTCTACTTCCCCTGTATCCTAATAATCTTTCTTTTCCATTACCTCTGGTGGGCTAGAAGAGAGGTTACAGCATTTAAGAATCTTTATTAAAAATAAGTTTTAAAAAACCCAAAGCCTACAGCTGTGTGCTTGATGCAAATCACCTTTATTATGTTGAAGTATACCCTTTTTATTTCCAGTCTCTTTAGGATTTGTCATGAAGTGATATGGGATTTTGTCAAAGGCATTTTCCACATCTAATGAGATGATCATATGATTTTTGTCTTTTAGTCTGTTTATGTAATGGATTATATTTCTTTATTTACATATGTGCCCAGATCTGCAGGACTTAAACAATGGGATTATCTAGAGAAGGGAACATCAACAACAAATTTGGGATCAGGAAATGCAAAGGAAGGAGGCAAGACAAAAAAAAATTCTGATCAAGTCTCAATTTACTCTAGGAAAACAAAGTGTTTATAAAGCTATAGAACACAAAGCTATTTGCCCAAGTGCATAGACCAAACCGGTATTATTGCTTGGTTACACATTAGTGTAAATGGAATGTCCACATTGTAAAATGCCTGGAAGGGAATGTCCCCACATCATAAAATTTCCCAAAAGGAGAGTCCTCATTTTGAAAAGTCTGGAAAGGAATGTCCTCATTGTAAGGTGTCCAGAAAGCTCCTATCATAAAATGCCCTGAGTCAATTGCAGGAATGGAAGCAAGATAGTGGAAGAAACAAAAGAGTGTTAGTTAATAGATGATGGCCCAGGGACAAGATAGAGACTGAGATGCCAGGGGCTTTTGGGCCCCAACACATAAGTTGAAGGATTCCTATGTCTCTTAGCTAAAGCCAACTTGACCCTTGTGGGGAACCCATTTGAATTGTTCTTATATCTGGTTTGCAAATATTTTATTGAAAATGTTTGCTTCTATGTTCCTAAAGTATATTGATATGGAATTTTTATTCTTTTTTGAGTCTTTGCATGTTTTGGATATCTTCATAAAAAGAATTGGGCAATATTCCTTCTGTTTCTATTTTGAGGCACGATTTGAGAAATATTGGTATTAATTCTCTAAAGGTCTGGTAGAATTTTGAGCAAAATCAATCTGGTTCTGTGCATTTATTTGGTTGAAATATTTTTACTTACTTCTG
Source organism: Montemys delectorum (assembly GCA_019843815.1). Lineage (NCBI taxonomy): Eukaryota > Metazoa > Chordata > Mammalia > Rodentia > Muridae > Montemys > Montemys delectorum. The sequence continues at coordinate 30,365 of JADRCD010231106.1, forward strand.
GTTCACTGGAAACAATGGGTCTGTTTGAGTTGGTTATCTGATCTTGTTTTAACTTTGCTAAGTTGTGTATATCAAGTAATTTACCCATTTATTTTATGCTTCCCAGTTCAATGGACTAGAATATGTCCTTAAGATTCTGTTTATTTTCTTGGTGTCTGTTGTAATGTCATCCTTTGATATCTACCTTTAAGACAAAAGGGGGACATTATTTTAATTTAGATCCCCCATTTTAGTTAATTTGGCTAAAGTTTTATCAATCTTCTCAATTTTCTCAAATAACTATTTGTTTCATTAATTATTTGTATGTTTTTGTTGCTGATTGGTTAGTCAGTTGTAGTTGTTCCTATTTCAGCTCTGAGTTTGATTATTTCTTGCTGTTTATTTCTTTTGAATATTAGGTTTCTTTTTTTTTAGATCTTTCAGATGTGCTATTAAGTAGTTAATATGATATCTCTTCAATTTTCTGATGTAGATACTTAGTAGTAAAAAGTTGCTTTTTCATTATTTCCTATATATTTGGGTATGTTGCATTTCATTTTCACTTAATTCTTAAAAGTTTTAAATTTCTGTCTTAATACCTGCCTTTGCCTATTTTTCATTCAATCTTGAATTGTTCCATTTTCATGAGTTTTAAGAGTTCAGTTGTATCCAGCTTTAATCCATGTTGATCAGACAGGATACCTATGGTGTTATTTCAATTTCTTTGCATCTGTTGAGATTTGCTTTTTATTCAAGTCTATGGTTAGTTTTGAAGAAAGTCCCATGAGCTGTTGTGTTTGGATAAAATACTCTGTAACTATCAGTTGAGTCTCATTTGATTTGTGATATTATTTAATTCTAGCACCTTTCTGTTTAGATTTTGTATGAATGACTTTTCTACTGGTGAAAATAGGGAATTGAACCTCCTCAATATTACTGTGAGGGTCAATATGTGGTTTTAGCTGTAGTAGTGTTTCTTTTATAAACTTGGCTACTCTTGTTTATGCATTAATGCTTAGAATTATAGTATCTTCTTGGTGAATTTTTCCTTTGACAAATATGTAGTATCCTTTTCTATATCTCAAGATTAGTTTTATAAGTGTATTTTATAAATTAAAATGGTTACACCAGGGGCTGGTGAGATGGCTCAGTGGGTAAGAGCACTGACTGCTCTTCCAAAGGTCCTGAGTTCAAATCCCAGCAACCACATGGTGACTCACAACCACCCATAATGAGATCTGATGCCCTCTTCTGGTGCATCTGAAGATAGCTACAGTGTACTTATGTATAATAATAAATAATTCTAAAAAAACAAAACAAAAACAAAAAACTTTAAAAAATAAAAATAAAATAAAATAAAGTAAGATAAAATAAAATGGCTACACCAACTTCTGGGGTGCATTTGCTTGAAATATTTTCTTCCATTCTTACACCCAGAGGTGATACACATACTTACTGATAAAATATATTTCTTTGAGGCAACAGAAAGTTTCATTCTATGTATCATTTTAATCTCTTACTCCGTGTCTTTTACTGGGATATTGAGCCCATTGAGAGTTATTAATAAATACTACTTATTGAATTCTGTTGGAGATCCCTGCTATTATGGTAGCAGTCCCCCATGACTGGATGGGAGACTTCATTTCTTAACTGGGCTTCTCAGCCTCTGTCTTTGTCTAGGAAGTGTCTTTGCCTGAAAAGTGTTTCTGAACACAGGTGGCTGGCTTTGTCTGAAAAGTGACATTGTGCAGAGCTCTTTATAAGGCTGCTTAACTCAGCACACAAATCCAGCTCTGGCTTCTGGCCCATATAATAATTAGTTATTGTATTATATCCAATCAGCCTTTCTTGCTCACCTGATACAATGACCAATTAGCTCTTTATACCCATACCCAAGAAGAGCCCTATCTCTGGAACAATAAAGTAGACTTATCTCACTGTGGCAATCTCTAGATGTCCTTCTGCCATAGTCATAGACATCCTGCTCCCCAAATCTACTCCCTTTGTCCTCATGAGCTGGTGGCTACCAGCCTCTGAGGAGGAAAGGGGGAACATAATACTGTTATTTTGTTGTTATGGTGTGGGCCTTTTCATTGCCTTTTGATTTTCTTGTCTGGGATTATTTTTTGCATTTTCTTGGATATAGTTAATCTCTCTGGATTGAAGTTTTTCTTCTACTATCTTTTGTAGAGGAGGAATGATAGGTATCACTTAAATTTGGTTTTATCATAAGATGGTTTTCTTTCTTCATATTTTTTGATTGATAATTTTACTGGGTATAGTAGTTTGGGCTGGCACCTGTGGTCTCTGAGAGTTTATATATCTGTCAAGGCCATTCTGGTTTTTAGAGTCTCCATTGATAGGTTCAGTGTTGTTCTAATGGGTCTGCCTTAGTATATTATTTACTTTTTTCCCTTACAGCTTTTAATAATTATATCTTTGTCCCATATGCTTTGTGTTTTGACTATCATCTATTGTGGAGACTTTCTTTTCTGGTACAGTCTGTTTGTTGCTCATATGCTTCATGTACCTTAATAGGCACATACATCTTCAGATTAAGAAACTTTTCTTCTATAGTTTTGTTGAAAATATTTTCTATGCATTTGGCCTGGGTTTCTTCTCTTTCCTCTACTTCTATCATTAGTAAATGTGATTTTTTTTGTAGCATCCCAAGGTTTTCTACCTGAATTTATTTTTCGCCTGTGGTATCCATTTCTTCTACCTTCTGTCCAACACCTCAGATTATTTCTTCCGTGTCTTGTACTCATATGTTGAGGATTATCCCTGAGGTTTTTGTTAGACTTCATAAATGTTTCACTTCCAGTTTTATCTTAGTTTAGGTTTTCTTTAGTGATTCTATTTCTTTTTTTATATCTTAAACTGTTTTAATTCCACTGTTTGTTTGTGTTTTCAGACTTCATTAAGAGAATTATTTATATCTTTCTTAAGGCCTTTGAACATATTCATAATTGATATTTTGAAAGCTATGACTTGTGCTTCAGTTATATTACATTTCCGATGTTACTGGCTCTGGAGGAGATACACTGTCCTGGTTGTTATTGACTGTATTGTTATGCTAGTGACTAAGCATATGGTGTTGGGATGATTGAAATTCTTTTAGGTGTTAACATCTGGTCTTGTCTTCATTGGGTGGATGTTATATTCCTTGCTTTTTGCTATACTCTTTGGATCTTAGGAAAGTGTGGTGGTTATGAGTTGCCTGGTATGGAGTGCTTCTGCTAGTTGGTGGGTGGCAGAGAGGAATAGAAGTAAGCTAGGAGAAAAGGCTGAGAGGGAAGGTTAAGAAAGAGCTAAGAGGATCTTGTTCACATTTGTTGGCAGGGTCTCCAAGGATTTGGAGGTGTAGTGAGGAAAGGAATCCTACCAGGAGGTTACAGTAAAATAATGAATAATTTGGAGAGACAGGGATATAAGATAAGGTCTAGGGGGACTCAGGGTCTGAACCAATAGTTGGAGTCTACAGTGAATGGAGTTGAGGTGGAAGGAGGGGCACCTGTATCAAAGTTGTTTTGTTGGGCTAAGTGTCAGAATGGAGAATTCATTTAAAGGGACAGGGAGAATGGTGTTATTCACATGCTTGAATCACTTCCAGTTATAACTAATGCAAGAGAAGGAAAAAACCTGAGTCCACAGCAAGGTTCAACAGAGTTCCCAGGGAATGGAGGTAGTGAGGGAAGAGAAGCCCTCTGTAAAGAGTCTGCTACAGTAGAAGGCTGGAGAGAAGCAGATGGAGAGAGGGAGCTGGAAGGATGGGGGGAATAGGGACGGGAATGGAGAGGGGAATGGAGGCATTCAGGAGCAGATGTGAGGAAGGTCAGGAGAAGTGAAGGTCGTGAAAATGAATGGAAATCTGCAACTGACAGGGGCAAGGAAATGGGAGGTCATCTCTAGGATGAGACAGAAACCTGGGATAAGGGAGGCACCCAAGAATCAATGGGGATGACCTTAGCTATAACTCACAACATTCGGGATATGGAACCTGAAGAGGTCACCACTGAAGGTAGAAACCCCAGTAGAGCAATAGGGATACTATCCCATCCACAAAACTTTCAACCCAAAATTTTTCCTGCAGGAACAGAGGATAGAGCAGAGACGGAAGGAATGATCAAACAATAACAGGCATAACTTGAGCACCATCCCACAGGCAAGCACCAATCCATGACACTATTAATAATATATGCTTTTGGACAGGAGCAGATTATCCTCTGAAAGGCTCCACCCAGCAACTGACTCAGACAGATACATACACCCACAGCCTAACAGTGCATGGAGTTTGGGGACTTTTATGGAAAAATAGGCAGAAATATTGCAGGCCTGGAAGGGGATAGGAACTACACAGGAAAACCAGTAGATTCAATTAACCTGGATTCTTGGGGCTCTCAGAGTCTGTGCCACCAACCAAAGAATGTATTAAGGCTGGACCCAGGCCTCCCCACACGTATGTAGCAGATGTACAGCCTGGTCTTCCTGTACTTTGGGACAGCTGGAACAAGAGCTATTCTAAAGCTGTTGCCTGTACTTAGGATATGTTCTTCTAGCTGTGCTGCCTTGTCTGGATTCAGTACTAGAGGAAGCACCTAGCCTCACAGAAACTTGAAGTGGCATGTTGGCTGGATTTCCAGGGCCCCCCACCTGCTCAGAGGAAAAGGGGGTGGGGGATGGGAGATAGGGGAAAGATTAAGGAAGGGGGTGACTAGGAGAGAGGCAGTGAGTGGGATATAAAGTGAATAAGTAAAAATAAAATAAAATTGAATTAAAAAGAGGTAGTTACTATGTGCATCAAGCCTACCAACTTCTATAATCCTTACTGAAAGTACTAGATCCTAAACACCTGCATCTGGGAATTGATGAGTCTCTACATTCCCCATTCCATAATATTCTATAACACAATAAACTAAAAGGTTATTTTCAAGCCTGTGAAAGTTTAGTAGCTCTGTCTCCAACATCAGAGCGAATATTTGAACAAAGTGTCTGACAAAAGATATCCTCTTTGACTTCTGGAGGAAGTCATGAGAGATGGCCTCTAAGAAAAGCTGCATATGAATTTGAGAATTGCTCTTTGCATGTCTTTGAAGAATTGTGTTAAGATTTTGATGGGGATTGCTTTGAATCTGTAGATTGCCTTTGGTAGGATGGCCATTTTTTACTGTGTTAATTCTTCCAATCAATGAGCATGGGAGATCTTTCCATTTTCTGAGATCTTCTTCAATTTCTTTCTTGACAGACTAGAAGTTATTGTCATACAGATCTTTCACTTGTTTGGTTAGAGTTACCCCAAGATATTTTTATATTATTTGTGGCTATTGTGAAGGGCATTGTTTCCCTAATTTCTTTCTTAGCCTGTTTATCATTTGTATAAAGGAAGGCTACCAATTTATTTGAGTTAATTTTATGTCCAGCCACTTTGCTGAAGTTGTTTATCAGCTGTTGAATTCTCTGATAGAATTTTTGGGGTCGCTTATGTATACTATCATATCTGCAAGTAGTGATACCGTTACTTCTTCTTTGCCTATTTCTTTCCTCTTGCTCTTTTTGTTGTCTTACTGCTCTAGTTAGAACATTGAGTATTATATTAAGGAAAAGCAAAAAACCCAGAATAGTGAAAACAATTCATAATAATAAAAGAACTTCTCAGGGAATCACCATCCCTGAACCCAGGCTATATTACAGAGCAATAGTAATAAAAACTGCAAGGTATTGGTACAGAGACAGACACACTGATCAATGGACTAAAAATGAAGACACAGAAATAAAACCACACACTTATGGACAATTGATCTCTAACAAAGAAGTCAAAAATATACAATGGAAAAAAGAAAGCATCTTCAATAAATGGCACTGGTCTAACTGGCAGTCTGTATGTAGAAAAATGAAAATAGATCCATATTTGTACCGTTGCACAAAGCTGATATCCAAGTGGATCAAAGACTTCCACATAAAACCAGATACACTGAATCTAATTGAAGAGAAAGTGTAAAAAAGCCTCAAATTCTTTGACACAGGGGGAAATTTTCTAAACAGAACTCTAATGGCTCAGGCTCTAAGATGAAGAATTGATAAGTGGGACCTCATGAAACTGAAAAGCTTCTATAAGGAAAAGGACATAATCAATAGGACAAATCAGCAGCCTACAGATTGGGAAAAAACTTCACTAACCCCACATCTAATATAGGGCTATTATCCAAAATATATAAAGAACTCAAGAAGCTAACCACCAAAACACCAAACAACCCAATCAAAAAATGGTGTATAGAACTAAACAGAGAATTCACAACAGAGGACTCTAGAATGGTTGAGAAGCACTTAAAGAAATGTTCAAAGTCCTTAGTTATCAAGATGACCCTGAGATTCTACCTTACACCAATCAGAATAGCTAAGATAAAAAAGTCAGGTGATAGCACATGTTAGCGAGAATGTAAACAGAGAACACCCCTCCATTACTAGTGGGATTGCAAAATGGTACAAACACTCTGGGAATCAATCTGGAGGTTCCTTAGAAAATTGAAAATAGATCTACCCAAAGACTCAGCTATTCCACTCTTTGGCATATACCCAAAAGATGCCCCACCATGACACAGGGGCTGTGTGCTACTATATACATAGCAGCCTTGATTCTGGTATCCAGAATCTGGAAACAACTTAGATGTCTGACAACAGAAGAATGGATACAGAAAATGTAGTTTATTTTTCACAATGGAATACTATTCAGCTATTATGAATGAGGACATCATGAGTTTTTCAGACAAATTTATAGAACTAGACAATATCATTCTGAGTGAGTAACTCAGACCCAAAAGGACATGCATAGTATGCACTCACTAATAAGTTGGTATTAGCCAAAAAAAAGTACAGAATACCCATGATGCAATTTACAAAACTTAAGAAGGTTAACAAGCTGTAGGGCCCAAGTGAGGTTACTGCAATCCTACTTGGGAGGGAGAAGGCAATCACAGGGGGCAGAGGGAGAGAGGGAGGGAGGGAGATATCTGGGTGGGAGAGGGGACAAGGAGGGGAAAAGGGAACATGACCAGGTATTGGAGCAGAACAAGACTGAAGCCCTGAGGGCCAGCAGAAAGAATGTAAACAAGCAACCTCAGGAATAAGAGGTTGGAGGGGACTCTCTAGAATGTACAAAAGACCTGGGAGGAGGGAGACTGTCAGGATTCAAAGAGAAGGACCATAGATGAAATGCCCCATGGTGGGGAGAGAAAACATATAGAGTCCACTTCCTGTAGAAAGATGGGACATCAAGTGGAGGGATAGGGTTTCTATCACATAGCCAAAAACTGACCCAGAATTTTTCCTGTCTGGGAGAACTTCAGGGTCAAAATGGAGAAGATCCTGAGGGAAAGGAGGTTCAGTGACAAGCCCAAATTGGAATCCATTTCAAGGGGAGACCCCAAGGCCTCACATTATTACTGATGCTATGGTTTGCTTACAGACAGTAGCCTAGCATGAATGCCTTCCAAAAGGTCCAACAAACAGCTGAAAGAGTCAGATGCAGATACACCAAGCCAATGGACAGAAGCTGAAGACCCCTGTGGTTGAACTGGGGAAAAGGTAGAAGCTGTGGAGGAGTGCAACGCCATAGGAAGACCAACAGTCTCAACTAACCTGGATCCCTAAGATCTCTCAGACACTGAGCCACCAACCAGGCAGCATACACCAGCTGATATGAGGCTCCTGACACATACACAGCAGAGGTCTGACTGGTTTGGCCTCAGTAAGAGAAGAGGCACCTAACCCTGGAGAGACTTGAGGCCTCAGGGAGTATAGTAGGGAGGTATGCTTGGGTCTGGATAGGTGGGGTGGGGACATCCTCTTGGAGACAGCAGCAGAGAAGGTATGGGATGAGGAACAGTCAGAGGGTGGACTTGGAGGGGGATAATGACTGAAATGTAAAAAAAGATTAAGGTATAATAAAAAAATAAATAAATATGATTTTTTCCTCATCAAAAACTGGGGTACAAGTCTAAACAGAATTCTCAACAGAGAAATATCAAGTGCCTAAGAAATAAAGATAAGTTCAACATCCCTACACATCAGGGAAATGCAAATCAAAACAACTCTGAGATTTCATTTTACTCCTGACAGAATGACTAAGATCAATAATGCAAGAGACAGCTCATTTAGATAAAGCTGTTGATGAAGTACCCTCCTTCATTGCAGGTGTGAGTTCAAACATGTATAACCACTATGGAAATCAATATGGTAGTTTCTCTGAAAATTAGAAACAATTTACCTCAAGACCCAGCTACACATCTCCTGCACATATACCCAAAGGAACCTATCCTACCACAAGAACATTTGCTGAACTATTTTCATTGTGGCTTTATTCATAATAGATATTCAACCTAGGTATTCATTTTTTGTATTTTACTTTTTAAATTTATTTTTATTAATCATTTTATTCATTTACATTTCAAAGGATATCCCCCTTCCTGGTTACCCCTATACAGTCCTCCCATCTTATCCCCTTCACTCCCTTTGCCTCTAGGAGGATGCTCTTCTACCCACTTGCCCACTTGCCCACTTCTGCTTTGAAGCTCTTAACATTCCCTTACGCTAGGGTATCAAGCTTCCCTCTCCTCCCACTGATGTCAGATAAGGCCATCTTCTGCTACATAGTGTGAAATTATTTTTTGTATTTCCTTGTGCATAGGTAAGCTTCTTGAGTTGTTATCTTTCATAGGCCTGGATTGATGGATAGATATTATTTACATTTGGTTTTGTCAAAGAATATCTTGTTTTTTACATCTATGTGGATTGTAAGTTTTGCTGAATATAACAGTCTGGGCTGGCATCTGTGGTCTCTTAGAGACTACAAGTCATCTTCCTGGGAGCATCTGGCTTTTAGTGTCTTAAGTGAGAAATTGGGTGTAGTTCTAATAGGCTTGCTATTATATGTCACATGCCCCCTTTCCCTTGCAGCTTTTAATATTCTTTCTTTGCTCTGAACATTTAGTGTTTGGATTATTATGTGGCAAGAGGATTTTCTTTTTTGTCTCAATCTGTTTGCCATTCTGTAAGTTTTTTGTATGTATATAGGCATCTCTTTCTTTAGGTTAAGGAAATCTACTATTTTGTTGAAAATATTTTCTGAGCCTTTGAGACAGGAATCTTCTTCTATTCCTACTATTCTTAGGACTGCTTTTTTTCATAGCGTCCCAAATATCCTGAATATTTTTGGTCAGAATCTTTAGATTTACCATTTTCTTTGACTGATGTATCAATTTCTTTTACATTGCCTTTAATAACTGAGATTATCTCTTCCAACTCTTGTATTCTATTGGTGATCTTTATGTCTATAGTTCCTGTTCTCTTACCTAGGTATTCCATCTTCAGAATTCTCTCAGTTATTATTTTTCTTTGTTTGTTGTTTCATTATGTTTTATTTGATTCTATTTTCATTTTCAGGTCTTGAACAGATTTATTCATCTGTTTCACCAGTTTGTATTTCCTTCTATCTCCTGAAGGGATTTATTCCTTTCCTCTATAAAGGCCTCTATCATCTTTACAAAATTAGATTTAGGTAAATTTTTTTTTGTGTTTCAACTTGGTGAATTAGTATAGTTGGACTTCAGTGGGGCATATTGTGATGGCTATGTTGATTTTGTTCTTACATTTGGCCTTTAGCCATTTGGTTTTTGTGATTATTATAGGTTTAACTACTGATTTCTGAATTTATCCTTGTTGAATGAGTGATTATTTTGGAACTTTTCCCTCGTGGCTTCTGTTTTCTCTGTGTCTTCTGGCTTGAGTAGCCTGGGTTGCTGGTGACTGGTGATTCTTCAGGTATAGTAGGTTGAAGGCAGGAAATAATCAAACTCAGGGCTGAAATCAACCAAATAGAAACAAAAAGGACTATACAAACAATCAACTAAACCAGGAGCTTGTTCTTTGAGAAAATCAACAAAAATAGATAAACCCTTAGCCAGACTAGAGACAGTATCCTAATTAACAAGATCAGAAATGAAAAGGGAGACATAACAAGAGACATTGAGGAAATACAAAAAAATCATGAGATCCTACAACAAAAGCTTATACTCAACAAAACTAGAAAACCTAGATGAAATGGACAATTTTCTAGACAGATACAAGGTACCAAAATTAAATCAAGATCAGATCAATGATCTAAACAGTCCCATATCTGCTAATGAAATAGAAACAGTCATGAATAGTCTCCCAACCAAAAAAAGCCCTGGACCAGATGGGTTTAGTGCAGAGTTTTATCAGACTTTCAAAGAAGACCTAATACCAATATTCCTCAAAATATTCCACAAAATCGAAACTAAGGGTACTCTACCCAATTTGTTCTACGAAGCCACAATTACTCTTATACCTAAACCACATAAAGACCTAACAAAGAAAGAAAACTTCAGACTAATTTCCCTTATGAATATTGATGCAAAAAATACTCAATAAAATTCTTGCAAACCGAATCCAAGAACACATCAAAACAATCATCCATCATGATCAAATAGGCTTCAACCCAGAGATGCAGGGATGGTTCAATATTCAGAAATCTATCACTGTAATTCACTATATAAACAAACTCAAAGAAAAAAACATATGATCATCTCATTAGATGCTGAGAAAGCATTTGACAAGGTCCAATATCCCTTCATGATAAAAGACTTGGAAAGATCAGGAATCCAATGCCCATACTTGAACATAGTAAAAGCAATATACAGAAAACCAGTAGCCAACATCAAAGTAAATGGAGAGAAACTTGAAGCAATCCCACTAAAATCAGGGACTAGACAAGGCTGCCCACTCTCTTCCTACCTATTCAACATTGTACTTGAAGTCCTAGCCAGAACAATTAGACAACAAAAGGAGATCAAAGGGATACTAATTGGAAAGGAAGAAGTCAAATTATCACTATTTGCTGATGATATGATGATAGTATACTTAAGTGACCCCAAAAATTCCACCAGAGAGCTCCTAAACCTGATAAACAACTTCAGCAAAGTAGCTGGATATAAAATTAACTCAAGCAAATCAGTGGTCTTCCTCTACACAAAGGATAAACAGGCTGAGAAAGAAATTAGGGAAACAACACCTTTCACAATAGTCACAAATATTATAAATACCTTGGAATGACTCTAACTAAGCAAGTAAAAGATCTGTTTGACAAGATCTTCAAATCTCTGAAGAAGGAAATTGAAGATCTCAGAAGATGGATAGATCTCCCATGCTCATAGATTGGC
>JADRCD010231107.1:0-15844 GCA_019843815.1 Montemys delectorum
CCTCCATCAGCTCTTTCCAAATCCCTTTTCAGATACCTTCCAGGCACCTTAGAGTCAATACAACCCCCTCTCAAAGCTCATCCTCCTCCAGCCTGGAGAGCAACACTCAGGGAACAAAAGATAGGAGGATCTCAAGTTTGAGGACTGTACAAGCTATCTAGCAGGACCCTGTCAAAACAAAAAAAAAACAAAACAAAACAAACAAAACAAAAAACACCTCCTTCTTCTCCGGGGCATCACCATCCTCCCAAGCCCAAGACTTTAAATCTTCAACACCTGCTTTTTTCTCGTTCTTCAACTTAGACCTAGTAAACTTCTGTGAGATCTCTGCAGACTGCCCAGGGCAGCATCTGAATTCATGAGAACTACAGGCCTTCCTTGCTGGGTTATCTGGAAGAAATGGAGATCATTTCTGCAGCTGGGTCCCTTGTGCTATGGAACTTGGTAGAAAATGGCATTGTCTTACCAACCCAAAACCATGGCTGCGTGAGACAGATTGCTGGACCTACTATCTTACTCCTCTTTCCTCCCAAAGCCATACACTTCCGAGGATGGCCCCTCCCCTTGTGAAGCAAACACAATTCTGCTCTGCTTTCCTCTTACCAGCTCTTTGCTGAAAAGGAAAGGGACACTGGTTTTGCTGCAGACAGCCCAATTGATGAAATTCTGCACATGCTCAAACTGACGGTTGAGAACCATGATGCTCTGCAGCTGCTGCTCCAGCTTTCGCTTTCTCTCGTTAGTAATGCCCTGTTGCACAGAGAAAAGACAAGTGTGGATTGTTCATGGACCTGTTTGGGAAGCCTAGTGGCTACTGTGTGTCAATATGAACACTGATGGCATCAGACAGGAGAACTTCTGAAGACAGCCTGGAGCTGTTTGCTGATGGAGAAAGGGAGAAGAGATGCTGAGAGACTTTTACAAACAAGTGTGGAATGGTGACAAATAGAAAAATATGAAGGAAGGAAGGAAGGAATGTCTACATCTCTTGCACACAACCTTCTAAAGAAGGCAAATTAATCTCTGTTCTAAGACTCCAAACTGGCATAGTTAAGATGGCAGCTACCTGAGAGACTTTGTATGGGTGAGTGACTGAACTGGTTTTACAGCCTTAACAAGCCGCTCTCCCAGAATTAGACCAGAAAGTTTAAAATATGGTGTGCATCAAAGTTGCTACAAAGACCACATATCTGCATGTTAGCCCTGGCTTCTGACCTGTCCCAGGGGCTCACACATACCTCAAGCTCTTCTATGAGTCCATTGGCCTGCTTGTTCAGCTCATTCATGAGGACCATCTTGGCCATTTTAATCTGGTTTTCCACCTTCCTGTGCTGATGCTTCACTTCAAAAATCCTGGAAACATGGACAGAACACACGGATCCCAGGCCTGCTTGCTGAGAGACATCAAGCACTTGGGGTACCTTTAGATCAGGGCCAAGCAGGCGCCAAAGAAAAGCAGACCTCTCCTCAGCCCTATTTGGTGTCCCTCCCATCCCCCTTGATCTAACTGGGCTTCCTCTGGGTAAACCTCGAGTCCACAGCCAGGCCCACCCACGAGCTCACCAGGTAGCACAGGATATATGTGTATGATTTCATATGACAGATTACCCAAAAGGAAGATGCTCCAAGAAGTAGGAGAGGAAGAGCCCAGGAGTGGGGTACAGAGCCTAGTAGCCGAGCCCAGGCATGGGGCACAGAGACTAGTAGCCAAGCCCAGGTGTGGGGTACAGAGACTAGTAGCCGAGCCCAGGAGTGGGGTGCATAGACTAGTAGCCTCTGAGAGCTGAGGACGGCAGGGAGCTGAGGGCAGTGATCAATAACATATTTGGTGTTTCTTTTAGGGGTGATGAAAATGTTCAGTTGTACAGTTCTGTGAAGTGCTGAAACCACCGAGTTGTACATCTTTAAGGGCTTCATTTATTATCTCATTAAAAATATTTAAAAGATAAAGGTTATAGGTTTTGTGGTTACCACAATCCTAGCTTCAGAATTGATTAGCCATGTTAGCTCAGGTTAAGTCACCTAACTCTCTGAGCCTCTGTCTCTTCATTGGTAAAATAGATGCCTTGACTGAAAGAATTATAATAACCCAACCAAATAATGTATGTTTCCCAACCCAGTGGTTCCCAATTCCTACTCTACCCAATACCAGTGATAGTATAACACGTATTTACATAGGAATCAAGAATGGATAGATCATAACTTGTTGCTATCCCACAAAAAATAGCATTTCTTTCTCCAGAGCATACGTACTATGCACTCTTGTTCTTGGTCACCCATTTCTAGCTGATTCATAAAGCACAGAACTTTGGCCTATACTCAACTCTAGTCACCCCGAACTAGCCTGGCCCCAGTCACTGTTATCTCACAGACACCTCACTGGCATTGAGACCTCTAAGTAAAGGGATACAAGTGCTTATCTGCCAAAGGTGACAGAGCAGATCATTTTCAGCACTAGCAAGATCTGGCCTGGGCTACCTGTCCTCGATTTGCTTTGCAGATGTCTGTAGGCTGGATTTTTTGTGTGCCACCTGGGTGGTCACACTTTCCAGAAGCATCCTCTGGTTTTGTAGAACTTCTTCAACGTGTCTGCATCTAAGAGAGGAGACAAAGCAAGAGCTGAGGAGTGGTGGCTCCTCCCTTGAGCATCCAGCACACAGGAATCCCATGGGGCACTCTCAGCCTCAGAGGCCAGGATCACACACTGAGCCAAAGGCACCAAAGTCTCTTAGTTCATCCGACTTTATGGACTTTAGATAAGTCCCACAAGAGAAGAGAGGCACCTCAGCCCAAGTGCTACAGGCTGGGTTGAGCAGATTGTTTTGTGTTCTGTTTTGTTTTGTTTTTTGAGACAGAGTTTCACTATATAATCAAGTTATTCTCTGACTCGCTATGCAGCCTGGACTGTCCCTTGAACTCACCCCCATCCTGCCTCAGTCTTCCAAGTGCTGGGACTACAGACCAATGTCACCATACCCTCCCCGCTTCAGGAAGAGGGTTTTGATACCCCGCAGGACAGAGCTCTCACAAAAAGCAATGCAAAGCCTGCCAAACCCACTCAGGCAGCCTGGCACCCCACCTGTGCTCTTTGTGTTCCACCATCAGGCAGCTGTGGCAGGTGAGCACATCGCACGTCTCGCAGAAGAGCTTCAGCACCTCGTGTGTGTGCAGAGGGCAGTACAAGGCGAATTCCCCGGAGCCACCATTCACCCCTGCCAGAGAAGACAGAAGATGTGGGCTTCGGTTCACGAGGACCTTTCTGTAAGTTTCCCCGCCCCGCTCTCAGTAGCCCTCAGCCCTTGAGGGACATGGCACAGGCACAGACCCTGGGGGAGGAGGGTCTCTCTTGGGACTGGTGACACTCAGGCACTGGGGAAGAATTCAAGCTTAGCCTAGATAGATGCCCTCAGCTGCCCAGAAACCTCCCACTCTCAGGCCCCAGTGTCCCACCACCTGCCAGAGGTGAAGAGAGCACTTGTGCCTGCTCTCTGCGAGAAGGGAAGCCCCCCCCCACACACACACACTCTCAACCAACCTAAGCCTCTTCACTAAGCGGGACTCTGTGCTGAGGGAGCCAAAGGCGGCTGCTCAGCCCTGCTGGGCTTCAGGCTCATTCCCATGGCCGACCCTGCTTCCTGTGGGCCTGACAAACACAGAGCCTCTCCCTCGAGACTAGGAAGACTTCCTAAAAGACTGCTGCTTAAAACAGACCATGCAGGATGGACAAAAGGGCAAGAGTGGACAGGACTGGTAAGTCTCTGTGTGGGGGACATATCGTTCTAAATAGAAGTAGAAGGCAGGAGCAGGACTAGTTTCCTTCCGTGATTCAAGACCACGCTCCCAGCACCAGCTCACCCACACTTTCCCCCCACTCCCTCCTTACAGTGAAAGGCTGGAGTGAGTCACCCCTCTGACTCTGAGGAAGGCATTCTTCCTTTACAAAAGACTCAGAAACCACGCCCACCGTCTGAGGGTTCCGCTCAGAAGCAGGGTAAGGGGGCTGGTACCTGAGGATCCCTTCTGTGCCCGTGCAAAGAGTGGGCCCCCCGGGGCTGGGACATGCCGGTGCTCCTCTGTGCAGGAGCTGCACAGCCAGCGGTTGCAGTACGTGCAGAGGATGTGTGCCGCCCGCTTCTCCTTGCACTCAGAGCAGTTCTGGAAGCAGAGAGTCCAAAATCGGTGATCGTCTCACCACTGGGGCTTGCAGATGCATGCAACAGATGCTCTAGGGGACAGGGTCCTGATGGACTGTTTAATCAGGACTGAGGAGTGGATTCTCCGGGAGGGCTGCCTGGGTCGGTCTGTGCAGAAAAGCACCCTCTGTGACCGAATGGACAGTGGCTATCCTCTACTAAAGCTAAGGAAACACCTTAAGCCAAGGCTCTCCCATCAAGGCATGCACAGAATGGGCAGGGTAACACCCTTTACATGGGTAATGCTGGGACAAAGCACATGAGAAGGGCTAAGGACCTTTGCAGAAGGAGGCTTCCAAGAACTGGGCCTAAGAGTGGCTGTGCACTCTTTCACCAATAGGAAACAGCTATGTTGATTGCTGAATGACAAGGAGGTAGATGAGGGGAAATTACAACAGAGAAAGAAGTCAAATGGAAGCAGGGCATTCAACTTCTTCAAAGGAGAGAACGCCTAAGATGTCAGAGTACTCAGGGAGATGGACACACTGAGCCGAGAGAGCATGCAGGGCCGGCTTCAGAGCTGCACCTCATACCTAGAGTCTACCTGACCTAACACCTCCTCCTCACCTCATCCAAATGTTTGGTCGTTTCGTCGGCGATGTAATGCTAAGTCTGCTGGGATCATTATGAAATAAGGAGATGTAGACCAACGATCTACCTAGTCCACACCCAACTCATACAAGCCACGAAACCAGAAAGAGTGACGACTCTTCTATGAACGTCTTAGAAGTAGCATGCAGGAGTCTACCGTCTTAGCACCATAAGCTCCAGAGTATAAGACAGTCAGTAGGAATTAGATGCAGTAACAAGTAAATAAGTTAGTAAATAAATGAAATGTAGTCATAAGGGTATGCCAGAAGAGAGAGAAGGCCTTTCAGTCCATAAGTAATGTGAAGTTCAGAAACATGGGGGAAAGGTTGAGCTGTTACAGACAAGAGTAAGAGCCCGTTACATCTAAGCTGGTGTGTGAATTTTCAACTTAGGGGAAGATAAAGAAAAAGAAAGGCCCAATATTGATGCTTTCAGCAAGAGCCATAAAAAAAAAAGAAAATACTGAAATATATTGATGTGCCTTAAGATACCTCCACTTTCCACTCAAAGCATATAATTTCACCTACTTCTCCCAATTCAAACATTTTTTGTTTCTTGGTGAGTGGATGGATGGATGGATGGATGGATGGATAAGAAAAGCTGGTGGTGGAGTCACAAGTCAGTGAGAGAGGCTAGACCTATCAACAGGGGTGTCATCAATTTCTCTAAACCATTGCCTGCAAATGCCCTTTTCCTGACTTACCCTGGCCATAGTGGGTTTCACAGGAGAAAAAGACCGAAGAAAAATATGTTCAGTTACATCTCTGGTAAGATAGACACGCTGACATCCAGGACAGGAGATGAGCTCTAGCGGAGAAAGACAGACAATGGAGTCAAGGCAATAGAGCAGATTATGATAAGGCCTAGACAGGGACTTTCTAATATCCAGCACCCAGATATGGGCAACACCCCTGTGCCAAAGTGATCCCTGCTCAGTAACCTGCAGTTACCATGAACGCGACCATCCCATCAGAGGCCTGCCCTCAAGACTACAGGTCTAGTCTCCTCCCATCCTAATCTATCTCCCTGTCCTCTGTAGGAGCCAGGCTATTGCAAGCTCAGGCCTCTCTGCTTTTTATAATCAGTGCCTCCTGATGCTCCAGTTTCTCATTTTACAGGCCGAAGTCCAAGCTCCTGGGCCTGGAAGGGTCAGCGTAACCCAGAGGACAGCAGCAGTCCTTAAGGTTACCATGTTACGCAGATTACTTCAGAGATCTCAAAGCTAGTGCTTCCGGGAGAGTTCTCTAGCAAGAGGAAGATCCACGTCCACCTGCTATGCCTGCTCACACGGGAGGTTCTTATCTCTTGGTCTTACCAATAAGTCTGCTTCTGGGGCTTAGAAGCCTGTTGCTGGGCTGTCTCCACCCACAGTCCTAGACCAGGTAGGTGCACCACACGCATCACCTGTGAACAGCCTAACTCACTCCCTCTCCCAAAGGAATACAACAGTTTCCAACACATTCCTTAGTGTGGTATGCATCTAAATTACATAAGCACCAGGAGACTGCCACCCTGGAGACCACCATGACTCTTCAGACCCATTCTAAAAACAGCCAAAGCTGTGGGAATGGGTCTCTTGAAAAGCGCAAGGTATCTGTGTTCATAGATGAGGCTGATATAAAAAGGAACTGATGGTACAGGGCTTGTAGAAATACTCTCACTGTCTTCTCTGCCTCATCCCATCAACACAGCAATGAATGCTACTGAGGCAAGCGCTCTACAATGCACCCAGAAAAAATGTAAGCCCAAATACCACGTTTGCCACTCAGCGACCTTGGGCAAGGTGCTTCATCTCAACTGACTCACCTATTCCTATTTCAATATATGTAAAAGAAAAAAGAAAAACGAGAGTCCCTTTGATAGATAGGAATTGGTGGCGCACAGCTATAGTCTCCAGCACTTAGGAAATCTGAGGCACAAGACAGTACACGTTCAAGGGCAGTGAGGGCTACAGAGCAAGACTCTGTGGGAAAAAGACAGGCTGTGAGATAGCTCAGTGGGTAAAGGTGCTTGCTACCAAGCCCGACAACCTTCGCACCTACCTCTGAACCCACAGTTGGAAAGAGAGAACCAACTCTTTCAGGTTGTCCTCTGACCTCTACATGTGTGCTATAGCACATGAATATTCGCTCACGTGCACGCTCGTGCACGCGCACACACACACACACACACACATATTGCTGTGAGAATTAAATTAAATAATATTTGAGAAAACATAGTTCTCCTTAAATGCTGGCTTTGAATTCAGACTATCTCTCATATCCTCTCCATGGTATGATGAAAAGCAGATAAAGAACAGGACACACTGAGAAACTGTCACAAACTCTTCCTCTCTGGGAAAGAATTCCTTATGATCCCTTTTGGTTTTTAAAGACACACTTTCATTATGTAGTCCTGGCTGGCCTAGAACTGTCTATGCAGCCAAGGTAGGCCTCAAACTCACAGAGGTCCACCTGCCTCTGTATCTCGAGTACTGGGATTGAAGGCGAAGACGTTTACCACTGTGCCTGGCCTCTCTTGTGATCCTATCATCAAAATGGATTCTTGGGGATGGGAAGATGGCTCAGTGAGGAGACACAGGGGCAGAGACAAGCAAATTCCTGGAGCTCTCTGGCCAGCTAGCCTAACCAAATTGGATTAACTTCAGGTTCAGTGAGAAATCGTGTCTCACTCAGTTCATAAGATAGAGAGGAACTGAGGTAGACACTTTACCTTGACCTGTGATCTTCATATGTGCATACCACCCACACATACATGAACACTGCACACATGTACACACACACACACACACACACACACACACACACACACACACCAAGGAGAGAGAGAAGAGAGAGGACTCTCCATCTCCACCCACTAAATCTGTGACTAGACCTCAGGGGCCTGTGCAATTCTGCTCTTGCTTCTAGAACTCTCCAGCTGCTCTGTGGAAAGCTAAACCCAGGCCTCAGACTTCTAAAAAAAAATCAGGCCTTAAGGAAGAGGCTGCGATTGTCTCAAGCGTTCCCTGTAAGGCCACCCTAAACCAGCCAGACCAGTGCTCCACCAATCTAATAAAGGCACAAAAGCACAGCCAAGATGGACCAAACTCAGCCCAGACTACCCAGAGAATTCCAAACCAGATCACCAACCTGAAGAGCCACACACCAAAGAAATGTGGTTTAACTACCAAGTTTTTGGAGTGGTTTATTTTACAGAAAAAAAAAAACTCATATTACCATCTAGAAAACCCACAAAAATCACAGAAAACAGTAAGATTTGAATGGCAGAATTACATCGGACTCCCCTGGGTATTTTCCTGTTGGTCAATACTCTCCACAGGTGACATCATCTGGCTGTAAGGTGACTGTATCTCCCATCTGAAGGCATATCCACCTTCAGAATAGAAATCTACTCTGAGTATTGAAAGTTAACTTTCACAAGACTCCCAACTCCTGGTACCAAGTCCTCAAACATTAGAAGCAGTAACCCAGCAGAGTGGCAAAGGATGAACCAGATGTTTCAAATAAGGCCTCGTGGTACATCATCTGCTTTCCTTGGCCTTAAAGACAAAACCTTTGTTTGGTATTTATTTTCAATCTGGCCTTACCTCCCTCTAGCCTCATTTCTAGCTTCATCTGCCAAATGCTATAAGTCTTTGGCATACCAAGGCTCTCTGCTATCTCTGGAGCAGCCAAACTTTTGCATGGCTCTGTCTGGGGAAAATGCCGTTTCTTCTAGAAATACTCGTTCTTGCTTCTGTCCTCTTCAGACAGACTCCTATGTATGCTTTCAAACCTGCTCAAATGTTCTACTTTGGGGCTGATGTCCCTTAGGATCAGTTAATTCGTGACTCCAGTATAATAAGCATCACAGTGCATTTTAACTACCTGTTCCTATATCTGCACACAAAAAATAATCCACATTTGGCCTGAAAGGATGATTCGTGGTTTTCACGAGATGAATAATTGGATTTCTTTTGGTGGTGTTTTCCATGTGTACTCTATGCACATTTAGAAGAAGAAACCACCTGGACGTTTCTGAGTGGTGGGAGACAGCCATCCTGAGACGACTGTCACATGGTGTATAGGCAAGGCTCTGCTGCTATTATCTGATTGTCAGCCTGGGTGGTCATCCCTTCCTCTGTTACTAAGTTGGTAAAGGGAGGAGACTAGGTACAGCAGGAGACTACGCAATCCTTCCCATGTGTCCTTGGCCGTAGAGCGTCAGGAAAACTCCCCTAGGCAGGCCAAGAGAGGACAGTCAGCCAAATGGCAAGCAGATGATCTGTCATCCTTGTCAGAAAGTCAGGTGGGCCAGGCACCATGGCGCACACCTGTAATCCTTGCACTTGAACGATCAAGGCAGAATGGATTGCCAGTTTGAGTCTAGCCTCGGCTACACAGTAAGAAACTGTGTCAAACAAACAAGACAAAAACCAGGGAGTTGAATGGCAGGCTGTGGCTGAGGGGAGGCTGGAAGAAGGGAATCAGCCCTCTGAGGTGGAGCTGCTAACTAGCAGGGCAGGAGGATAGATACACTGTTCATAAGACTCACTATTTACATACTTAAATTGTATCATATGTAAAATGCTATTTACTTATAGTGTTTATATTGAAGAGAAGGACTTCTCCTCCCTCCATATGTTTGTTTGTTTGTTTGTTTGTTTGTTTAGAGAAAATGGTCTCATGTAGCCCCGGCTGGTCTTGAACTCAAATTGGAGCCAAGAGTGACCCTGAAACTACAGGTGTATGATACCATCCCTGATGTTTGCAGTGCTAACAAGATTAAATCCAGGGCATCGCATATTGTATGGAAACACTCTACCAACTGAACTGCATGAGGGATATGGAGCTTTTAAAGACGGAGCCTTACTATGTAGCCTCAGCCTGCCTGATTACTCTGTGTAGACCAGGCTGGCCTTGAACTTGCTATCAATTCTCCTGCCACTGCCCCCTGAGTGCGGGGATCTCAGGTGTATATCACCAAGCCCACCTATTTTTACTGTGTATTTCTATTTGAATTATTCAGTTCACAGGCTTAGCTATTTATTTCACAACCAGAAACATTAATCTTGAGACACGGGAACCATGACACAAGAAGGTGGGGCTTCTATCTCCAGAAACATAAAGGTACCTGAGGTCTCCCTGTGGAGCTAGTGGCCTGGAGTGACAGCTCTGAAAGCCAGCCATTCACTCAGTCTGGTAAGAGATTTGGGGCCATGATGTAAGTCTATAATTGTAGCACTTGGGAGACTAAGGCAGGGGAATCTCAAGTTCAAGACCACATTAAGCTACATAGCAAGTTTCAGGATAGGCTGTCTCAAAACTAAATAAATATGTTTCTTGTCCCTAGAAGGTATGATCCAAATTGCCATCTGCTTAGTACTACTCTTTGCCCAGTCACCACACTCGATATCTCATTCAACCATCAAATCAACTCTTAGGAATAGGTCATGTCTCCATTTTACTGGGGAGATGGAAGCTCCAAAAGTTAAATTATACAAGCCTGTGGTGAACGGAAACTCGAGTCCATTTGCCTTTAAAACTGTGTCCTCAAAGCCAGGGAGATGGCTGAGTGGGGAAGCACTCGTCATGCAAACATGAGGACCTAGTTCCCATGCTCAGAACTCACAAAACACTGGGTATGTTATCAAGCATCTGTAACCTCTGCAGGCAGGTGGAAGGTGGAGACCACGGCATCCCACAGAGCAGCTAGCCTGCACTATACAGCACAGCCACAGACAACAGTAACACCCTGCCTCACACAAGCTGGAAAATGAGGGCTGCCATTCAAAGTGTTTTCTGACCTTCATACGTGTGTGTGGCACATGCATGTGCATGTGTGCGTGCGCTTGTGCACACACACACACACACACACACACACACAAATAAAACCATGTCCCTTTCATTATACTATATTCTTTCCTAATTCAATAATAAATGATATATTTTTATTTTAATTAACTAGACAGTTTCACCATATACAAAATAGTTGATAATAATACTCAGACCACAGTGATGATCCGACTATACCAATAGCCTATACCCAGCTCTGGAGTCGGAACTTCTCCAGCTGTGCTTAAGGATTCAAGAAATACAATATTTGAGGGAAGGCAAATGGTATGAAGCTTTTGGGCCTAAAGAAAACAAATGTAAACACAGGTGCATTTCTTTGCTACAAATCCAAACTATAAGGGGGACTTTTAACTATCCTGCTATGGGCTACACGTGGCCCGTGGGTAGAACATCAGAGTTTCAGGAGGTCTAGGCAGCAACATTCAAAACTAACTCTTCAGGTGGTTACAATGCATATGAGGACCAACACCCTGGACCATCGTCTCCCTCTGAGAACTCTGTCCCCTCTATCATGAAGCTGAGAAAGGCAGAAAGCCCAAAAATCTCTGGATATAGCTGTGGTGGGTTTCCCCTCTGACAGACAAATGGATCAATAGATTCCCAACACACAGAAGGAAGTCCTGGTACCCAGGAACCCTATGGTTGGCACTGAATTGGAGGCTACATTTTACCTCCTCTGACTCACAACTCAACTAAAAGACCAAGATGTAGTCAGGCATGCTACTGGGGCTAGAGTGTGTGCTGAGCCCAGAAAAAGGACAGAGGCCTAGTGTAGGTAACTGTCCATCAGCACAAACAACAGGATCAAGGCAACCTTGGCAGCAGATGAGAACAGGAGAGATATCCCAGAAACCAGCATGGGCCAGCTCAGGCCACCAGATGAGCATAGCCACCTTGAGCCCAGCTTGAGCCTAGTGCTTAGCAACCTGCATGGCTTGTGAAGCATTTTACTCTTCTTCTCTTCTCCAGGGCTCCATGAAACTGCCACTGGAGCCCCAGACCTCTCAGGCCTAGCAGTGGGATCCACTGAGGCAGCCTGAAGTGCCTCTGCCAGTGTCCAAAGCTGGATAGACCGGCTCTGTTCCCAATTGCCAATCACATGGAAGATGACATAAAGGCCTCAAGAGAAACAGGGACACACAGCTTCAAAACTACATTGCCCTTGTGAAATCTCAAACCACGGAGCAGCTCTGAATAGCCTCTGTAGCCACAGGTAAGACATGCTGCCTCACTATGCCCCTGCCAGACGTCAAGTAAGGAAATAAAGTGCTCCAAGCTCAGGCAGGCTGGCCAGCCTCACCAATCATTTGTCCCCTCCCACCTTCAGCAGTCTCAGGATGCTGAGCACCAAGGAAGGCCCTTGTGGAAGCCCTTGAAGCCTTCCACAGCCCCATGGCTCAGAGCAGCATTGCCTTCAAGAAGCACAGCACACCCACTCTTCAGATGTCAGTACCTGTTAGAAAGACAGATTTTGATCCGAGACACACCTAGGTTCACTGCCGATTTCGCCCCTGGCGGCCACCAGGCTTACCTGTCACCCTGTTGCTCTGTAATTAGAGCAACACCTGGGAGAGAAGTCAGAGGAGGAGCGACAGGTGAGACCACCACCAGTCCTGGAGGATGGTGCTCCCCAGGAGTCCCAGGAGCACCCACCCCGCATGCAGCAAGCCAGCAGAGCCACAGGGCCCAGGGCTCAGGGAGCTGGGCTTTGGGTGGGGTTTAGGGAGCAGGCTGGAGCCTCTCTCTCCTTGTTGTGATGCATCCTCAGCCAAGGCTGCTGCGTTTCTCTAGCTCACCTGAGATGCTCCTGCAAGAAAGAGCGAGGCTGACTCCTCCTGTTCCTGTTTATCTCCAAGTCTCTGCAGCAATTTTCCCAAACTGAGCAGCAAGAGGGAGACCTCAAAGAGGCGCCTCTCTTCCTAGCTGCATCTCCTTCCTAATCCTCTGGGTGCCTCCGAATAGGAGCTCAGAGGGAGGAAAACGAGATTTTTCAACTTTCAGGAACTAGCTCTGCCACCCTCTGCTCAGCTCTGGGAGGCCGTCACCCTCAGCCTTTGAGGACTCCATCCACAAAAATCCTTCAGCCCTCCATGTTCCCCAAAATGACAGTGCTCATATGTGGCTGGAACCTGCCCCCGATCCGGCAGCTCATTTAAATAGAGCTCATCACAACAACCGTGTTGGTGGAGAAGTGAGTAGCTTCGGGGCCCTGGGGACCCCCTGTTTATACGTAGGAAGAATGATGCAATCTGGGTATCAAAATAGCAATCCAGAATGGAATAACAGGCTCCCGCAGCAGCGGTGCCTGCACAGCCGGAGCTCAAGTTGACACACTCTGTCAGCCCCACACTGCTGCAGCACGCAGATGCCAGGCACACACTCTCACCGCATCATTTTCAAAAACAGCAGGGGCCAGAGAGATTCCTCCAAGCCCCCCCTGCACTGCAGGAGAGTGCAGGGGGTGGGGAACCGCCAATAGGCACTAAAATCTGTCTCCTAAACACTCACCTGCTCCTGCTACTTCACCTGAAGTCCTTATCCTGTGACGTCACAGTCAGTTGCCATAGTGACCGATTGTCCGTCACAAGCAGAGGATTAGGACTTCAGATGGAGAAGACACATATTTTATGATGCACAAAGGTCCTGGCAGGTGTCCCCTGGCAGCTCTCTCTGTTCCCCGGGGGGGGAGACACAGTCACACACAAGCCGGAGGAAGAGGGAAGGAAAACAGGGGTGAGTTGGAGGGAAGACTTCGGGATAGGACAATACTGTGAGTAACAGGATGATTATAGCAGCACAGAGCAATCTGAAGTGAGGAGTGGCAGGGAACGCAGGAGCAGATGCTCCTGAAGGGCCTTGAATGCTAAACAAAAGATCCAGACCTTGATCTTAAGGACAGGCAACCCAGAAAGACTCTGAGTGACACTCTATGACCAGGGACAGGGAAGACGGAAAGGAAGTTTATCCAGTTGAAGGTTAAACAAGATCCTGAATATGATAGGACATGTCACAATGGGTCAAAAGAGTTGCTCTAAAGAGAGCAGTCGTATGTGAGTGAAATAAGACATCAAAGGTAGCCATGATGTGTGAGGGGTCAAGAGAATGGGCTGTTCTGACAGAGACGAAGTGGGAAGACGGGGAGCATCACTTCCGAATCCTTTTGTAAGCCCTCTGTTTCCTCTGCCATCCACACCTCTGAAGATCAAACAGCATCCTGCCTTACCTGGACTTACCTGGGTTCTAAATCTGAAGTGCTTTCTAGAAATCCTGAATTTACCAAATTCAGTCTCCAGAGACAGAACCTAGCATTTCAGCAAAGTTCCCAAATCATTCTTAGACTCCCAGATGGCCTTACGATCTGGAAGCAGTGGCTTGGTCAGCCATTAGTGGCCCTAGTAGTCTTTCTGCATACAATAAGTAGCCCTTGCTATACAGTTTCTGAAATTGTTTAGACAAGGGTGTGTGTGTGTGTGTGTGTGTGTGTGTGTGTGTGCCTGTGTGTTTTGAGACAGGGTCTCACGTAATCCAGGTTAGCCTGAAACTTAAAATTGTACCTGAGATTGGCCTTGAACTCCAGATCTTCCTGCTTCTACTTTCCAAGTGCCAGGATTAAAGATTGTGAGAGCGAACGTGTCACGCCAGAATAAATTTATTTGTTTGTTTGTTTTTGTTTGTCCTTTTGAGACAGGGTCTCTCTATGTAAGCCTCTGTCCTAGAACTTGCTATATAAACCAGATTGGCCTCAAACTCACAGAGACTCTCCTGCCTCTGTCTCTTGAGCATTGAGATTAAAGGAGTGTGCCCACACCACACTCAGCTCTGAATGACTTTTTTAAAATAGAGATCTGATCATGCCTCACTGAACACAATGGCCCCTGCCTCTACAGGAATAACGTGAACCTGTCAAGACCCCTCAGAAAAATTTCTATGCAGAATCCCATTTCTCCCCTTCAAGGTTGCGTTATTCTAGACAAAGTTAACTCTCTCTAGTCCTGCTTACCTATGTGCTTCTCCATGGGCCTCAATCTAACATTACTTCTAACCTCTAATTTTCAAACATATTTTTCTATCCTGAGTGGCTCCTACATAGCAATTTCTACTTGATGCTGCCAATGGATTCGAACCACCAATTTTTCCAACGCCTAAAACAATGGTCATAATTGCAGCCTGCCTGGTTTTGTTTTTTGTTTGTTTTGTGGTTTGTTTTGTTTGCAGTTCTTTGGCTGGTTGGTTAGTTCTTGATTTTTTGGGGTTTTGGGGGGGGTTGTTTTTGTTGTTGTTGTTGTTGTTGTTGTTGTTGTTGTTGACAGGGTATAAATACAGTCAATAAAATAGCTTCTTGAAGAGAGAAATGTAGATCAGTACTTGCCTAATATGCAGTTGACCCTGGGTTCAGTCCCCAGCTCTAGGTAAGCACTTGGTAAGTCAGTGATACAATCCCAGCACTTTAGGTAGAGGCAGAAGATAAGAAGTTCAAAGTCATCCTCAGCTACTTATGGAGTTTAAGGACAGCCTGAGTTACAGAGACCCCATTTCAAAAAGAAGGGTTGAGCCGGGCAGTGGTGGCACACACCTTTAATCCCAGCACTTGGAGGGCAGAGGCAGGCAGATTTCTGAGTTCGAGGCCAGCCTAGTCTACAGAGTGAGTTCCAGGACAGCCAGGGCTATACAGAGAAACCCTGTCTCAAACACCCCCCCCCCCAAAAAAAAAGGGTTGAGTGAAGTAGGAAGGGAAAAAAGAAAGGGATAGAGGGAGGGATGGAGGAAGGGAGGGAGGGAAGGAAGGAAGGAAGGAAGGAAGGAAGGAAGGAAGGAAGGAAGGAAGGAAGGAAGAATTCAGACAGGGCTGTTGGTTTCTGTGCTGACCATGGCTGCTTGTCTGCTAC
This sequence comes from Montemys delectorum, assembly GCA_019843815.1. Lineage (NCBI taxonomy): Eukaryota > Metazoa > Chordata > Mammalia > Rodentia > Muridae > Montemys > Montemys delectorum. The sequence goes on from JADRCD010231107.1 coordinate 15,508, forward strand.
AGTATCAGAGTTGAGTGACTATGAAAGAAACTTTATGACTGGCAAAACCAAAACCACCATCTGTCCCTTTCAGATTAAAAGAAGCTTACCCCTACTTACAACATCCACTCCGTCCTCCACACTGGGATACAATTCTGATTATTGGGTCTGCTTCTTGCTAAACCCACTCCGGTGAGCTATGGTTCACGTGGGAGTCAAGCCTTCAAACATGAATAAGATGTTACTACACAGAAGAGAGACCTTCACACGGAGTTATAAGTCTGAAAATGAGGGGCCTTTAGGACATGCAGAGGAAAATAGGAAATGAGGCTATAAGCTTAATACAAGGGAAAACTAG
>JADRCD010231109.1:3028-26382 GCA_019843815.1 Montemys delectorum
ATATATTACTATGGACATATATATATGGACATAGTAGTAGGGACTTAGCAGAGACCCTGTACTTTCTGACAGTTTAATGGGAAGCCAAGGGACTTCAGAGATTGAAGGAGGATGCCCAGTACCCTGATGCATTAACGACAAAAAATACTGAACTCTTAGGAACAAGTGTAGTGATATCCCACTTGGGAAGCATTCAGCACAAAGATCAGACAAAGCCTCCTTTGATCGAAATGCCCCTAACTCTAATTTCCTTCAGTCAGTCATAAGCACCTTTAGTTTGAACATTAGTGCGTCAGAGTAAAATCACTCCTTTGAACACGAAGAGTGTCTGTCCCACAATATAATTACTTTAGACTGAGTCCATTTTGTCCCAGGCTGGGTAAAGGCTGTTTTGCCTGTGTGGTTGAGGAAGTGGAGTTCTGTAGTAACTTCTGGAGAGTGTCAAGGAAAGCCCACTGATTTCTTCCATTTATTCCCTGACTGGGTACCACAAGTTGTGAATTAAGGGTTGACTTTGGTCCCTTGCAAGGTGTGTCTGTATTGTGTCTTTCTTTGGAATGGGTTAGAGGTCCTCTCAGGGACAGTTTTCCAAGTCCTTTATTTCATGTCCAAAAACCTTGATTATTTTCTTTACCCATAGGCCTGGAGTTCAAGGGCAAAGGTGGGTTTTGGGGAGGGAATCAGACAGGAGGCTTTTAGAATAAACATCTTGATACTCATTCCATGACCCCTATTTACTTCAAAGGGCTGTTAAGTGCCGGCAGGGCTGAGAATACCAGGACAGAAAGAAAGGCTTCTGTACGGGAACTGCCTTTTCTTGCTTTTCAGGCTGTTGGAGCGAACTATCACCTTCCAAACCCAGCCTTGTTCCCCGTTTTCCTCCTCTAGAATTACAACCCTGCAGTCTATCAGTCACAAGGACAATCTCTGCCTCTGTTATTTGCCAAGCATCGTGGAGGCTGGGAGAAGCCAGCGAGTGACAGCAGACATGTAAGAAGATACAGGACCCATGCTTACAGGAGAACAGAGGATGAACAATGTTGAGTATATCCTCCCAGCAGCTAGAGAAATAATTGAAATTGAAAATTGAAAAAGAAAAGAACACATGAAGAGTGAAGCCACTACCTGAATTTTCACCCGGACCTTCATGGAAGAATAGCCTCCATAGTGAATTGTTTACTGTCCATCAGCAGAGCTTTGAACTCAAAGAGCAAAAGACAAGAGCCCCATAGGCTTTTGAGAACTGACTTTACCTCGGAATTAATCCCTGATCACCCAAGGTGAATTTGTTACTTAGTAACAACTAAGGGAAAAAAACGGAGACTCCCAATCAAATCTCTGCTTTCTGAAACCGTAGCACAGAGCTGATTCCCCCCCTCACTTGTTTTCAAGATGTACAATTCATCTGTTCCCTAATGTGCAAAACTCTGCTCCACAACGATTCCTAGGACATCCTAGTTGTAGTTTTTAGGAATATTGTCACTGTATACCAAGATTAACAAGAAATTTCAGAGCCAGGTATTTTTATCTTTTTGTAGAGTTTTGAACCCTATTGATTGTCTTCAAGTGTGCTTTCCCTTCTCTTGCTCAGTTCCATATACTGAATTCTGTCTGTGTCTTCAAGGTTTTGCAAGTTGGTGTTTTAAGAGTAGTCTATCTCAGTATGGCTAATGAGCCTCTGCCAAACACTCTCTAATTCATGATGCCACCTAGTGGTCAACTGAGATACTGCAGTATGACATGGGTTAGGCAGAGGAAGCGTGTAGGAGTGGAGTCCTGATTAATGTAATAATGATAATTTTTACAATTGCCTGATCTTTAACCCAAAGGAGTAGAGGTCACGTAGACAAGAGTATTCCATTTTTGAAAACCCTGCACCTGCTTTCAGAACAGAGAACCGGCAACAGGATCCCAGGGAACTGTCCCTCCTGAGGCTAGTCCTGGGCCTTTGTTTAAAGTAGGTATCAAATAAAGGCACTCAGAGAAGAAAAATGTGACGTCTAACAAATTTGACAACATTTCAAGGATCTGCTTGCTTTAGTTTATTCAGGTGCCTTTGGCTCAGGAAACAGAGTTACGCTTGGTTAAAAGTTTTGTGGCTCAGAGCTGCTGCTAAAGTAATCAAAGCCCACAGCCTCACAAAGCAAGGTAATCCGGATCAGACAGCTCCTAAATTTGAGACTCTCTGATCCTGCTGATGTGACAGTTAGGAAGGAAATATTTAACCTTTCAGTAGAATTTGCTGAAGCCTTCGAGGGCTTGGCGTTCCCCGGGTTTCTGGCATTACCTAGCTCATCCCCATAGGAAAAGAGAGGAAGGCTTTGGATATGGGAGAAAGTAGCAGTTCCAAGAGGGCAGAGAACGCTTAAAACAGGAATTTAGGCATCTGTATGTCTCACGGTAAATGGCGAGCATGCAATCTGCTGTTTTAAACCACCGGCTTTTAGTGACAGAATTGCTTTCCGCTAGCACACCCCAGTTGGTCTAATGGGTTGAGCAGTAGGTTGGTCAGTGGGTAAGGAGCTAGAAACTTTAGATATTCTATTAATAGTACCTCCATGCACTAATTTGGGGCCTACAATGTCCCTACTAGTTGGAACTATACCACAGTCTCTTTAGGACAGATGTAGGCCTGGAGAGACAACTGCCACGATTTGGAAAAAAGACAGGACATAAGTTCTCTCGTCCCTTAGATCTTGGCCTGAATATTTGCTTCCCCTGATTCCTCTTTCTTCTTTAAAATTTCTTCCAAATGTTTATTATTTTATTTTTCATGAACAAATAATTGATAATAGAGTCACAAGACAACAGGGCTAATGCTCATTTGACAGCGTCGTGTCATCTGACCCCAATTTTTTAATCATTTAGAGACTAGAGAAGATGCCTTATCTAACATCATAGAAAAGAGCTCGTTCTCAGAAAAAGTAATCTTAAAGGTCCATTTTATTCTGTTGTCATTTAGGTGAAAACTTGTAAAATCTATGAGGCTAGCCTCTCGAACACCTGAACTTTCTCCACTGTTGCTATTACAACACACGCACATGTGCACACACACACACACACACACACACACACTCCTAGTTCTTTAATTTTTGAATTAAAAAAATTGTATGCACATCTTGCCTGCATGTGTGTGTGTCTGTGTGCTATATTTGTCCAGGTCCAGCTGGGGCTTCAGATCCCTGAGACTGTAGTTACAGATAGTAGCAGTGAGTCTCCATGAGGTGCTAGGAGTTGAACCCAGAAGGGCAATCAATACTCTTACCTGCTGAGCCATCCATCTCTCCACCCTACTCCCTCACGGTTCGTGTAAGATTCCTTACCGCATCTGTGGCTCGGTATATACTATTGCTTCTTTGTGAAATTTATCTCCCCACTATTTGTCTACAAGGCTCATTGGTGGTTATTCTACAACCCTTCCCAGACATAGTCCAGCGGCACTCTCTCTCTCTCCCAGATAATCTACACACCTGTGCTTTTGCCACTATAGTTAGTTTGTTATGTGATGAATTCTTTTCACACCTTTCTTTACTCTGTGCTACAGGTGAGCTGAACTGAAGTCAACATGAACTTCAGGGGAGCCCTGATTTCTGCTTCCAGATATCTGTGTCCAGGATCTAGTCTAACAAAGAGGTTTCTTTCTTACCTTTTTCCCAGCTATATAGCCTCCTGAGGCCGCGAAGGATTTGGTGAATGTACCCATGTATATGTCGACATCCTCAGGGGCCAGTCCAAATAACTCTCTGATGCCTCGGCCTGTGGGGCCTGTACAGCCAATACTGTGAGCTTCATCAATGTAGAGGTAAGCCTTGTATTTCTTCTTTAGAGCCACTATCTGGGAAAGGTTCACAATGGAACCTTCCATGCTAGCACAAAAAGGAAAAAGGCTTGGTAAGTAGTGAAGATCCTTCTGGAAAGCTCCATTCGTGTCCTTCCAGCACACCCTAGAAAGCCAGTGTCAGGCTGCTGACAAGGATTGCTCACACTTCTCTACTCATGGCATGTTTTTCATTCGGCAAAGACAACATTTTAATCTTGTAAGGCTTCTCTGGGTGTCCACTGTATTTGAATAAAATACTTTATGCTTGATGGATTGAGTGGATTGGGGTTGTCAACCTCGATTCTCAACTCAGAAATGAACTAGCCATATTGCTGGTCTAATTTGTTTGTAGAGCTGATTACTGCAGTTAGGTAAACGCTTTTGAGATAGGTTTAATAAAAGTGCTCCACTCTGAGTCATTTTGATCTGGCTGCTATCGTTTGTTTGACCAGGTCTGCCAGATCTAAACTTAGCCTTTGAACTGCTAAAGATTAAAGTGGAGAATTAAAAACACTCAGAACTCCAGACACCATAGTATTAATTAGAGCACAGTAGAACACCTTTTAGATCCCCACTCACCACAACTCAGTCTATGTGAGGCACCTGCTGCCACCCTTTCTTCATATTTCTTCAGAGTGATAGAACAGAAGTTTATCAGGCTTAAAATTAGCTGATAGTTTTGAGGCACAGGTTTCTGGGTTCCTTCTACAGAGATTCCAGAGGTGCATGGGGGTGGCAGGGCGTGAGTAATGCTATACACAAACTTCTTGGATGCGCTCACACTAGTATCTGGGAACAAAACCTTGGGAATAACATTTATCGCTAGTAACCTATTCTTTGCTTTAGATCTATCTTATTATTTATTTTGGTTTTCTAAGTTTTAGAATTCAGTTTTTAACAAAAACCTTAAATTGACAGAATTTCTTGTAATAACAGCTATAGATTTGTGGAATAACCGAGTGAAGGATAGAGGGGTTCTTGTACCCTCAGTCTTACCAAGTTTCTCCTGAAAACTCTGTGTGTTTTTTAAAGGATGTGAGCGGCTTTTCAGATTGCCATGTCATTCGTGCCCAGGGTCATGCTAATCGCTGTCATCTCAGTTTTAGTGTGTGTGCCGATCAAGAGTGTCTAGGCGTTTTATTTCCCGTTTGTAAAATGTTTCAAGTTCTTAGAAAGGGGCAGTATAAAGCCAACTACTAAGTAAAATGAAATTTCCTATTTGTGCGGCACCTCTGGATCTCCATGTGTTTTAAAGAACATGGGCTCTACTTGGCCTTCAGAGTGCTGTCAGCTGTCTGCACCGCTCAGTTCTATGTATAGACAGGCTGGTTCTATGAAAACAGACTCATACGTTTACAACACAATGCAGCTTGTCAAACAGTTCAAGCAACCCTTCAATTCAGTTCAAGGCTAATCATTTGAAGAGCATTGAACTTCTCCCCTGTTATGCATTAGATTGTATATAATCCATTAAAAAGACGCTTAAGTGTTAGGTTGATTCAGTCAAAACAGTCCATTGAGTCTCACAGCTACCCCGACAAAAAGGAGCTGAGTTTAACCGTTGATGGATACAGCATGTGGGTACTTCACAAGGTCATTTTGGATGGCCAAGGCCTGATTTTAATGGAAGACCAAATGGTTGTCATCCCTTATGAGCATCTATGAGTTACTTCTGGCATTACTTTAAATCCCTTATTAAAGTTGTCTCCACTGAGGTGGTGGCAAATGGCTAAGTGCCTACCATGGGTTTAGATTATAGCCACAGCACTTTCTAAACGGGAAGACAGGCGGCCTATATGATGTCTTCTGTTATCCTAGGCTTCAATCTTATGGGTTATAAGCATGATGTTGAAGCTGTCCTCACAGGATCTTTGTAATGGCTATCGATCATCATGTATACCAACTGCCAGACTATCCCAGGCACTCAGTGAGCTTGGAAGGAGAGTTTCACTGAGGCCTGACCAGAGAAAATGGGAGCCTTTAACAATGTTCTATGTTGACTCTTCTAAAATGAAGCATGTGGGTGCCATTGCAGGGGTCAAACATGATAAATGGCTTCAAACCCTCAGAATCCTTATACTTTCTTCTATAAAGTGCTGTAATTTGGTAACACAAATATGCTAGAAACCTGACATGACACAAACAGCTATTCATTTTTTTTTTTCTGGAACTGAATCTGGCAGGAGGCAAAGTTAACATTGAACAGTGTTTATAGACAGTCTCCACAGCTAATTAGCCATCTTTCCATGGGCTGCTTTAGCTGATGCAAGGAAACTGCCCACCTGGTTTGTATTTTGTCCTCCAAGATTAATGACTCTACAATACTGCTGATTTTTAGAGTTCATGCCAACCACACATAGAGTCCTAAAGAGAACTCAGCTTCTATATAGCTATATTTATCCACACTATATTTTTTATTTTTTTCCAGCATTGAATTTGCATTGAACATTTTGGTAGAGTAGGGTGATGAGTCTGGGTACAAGTAGAACATGGTTATCTGTCTTATCGAAACTAATTTCTGTCAAAACAATGAGGACCGAAAGCAATAAAGAGAAACATACAGCACATTGTCATTTTTCCTCAATAGAAGGTTTTGCTTTTCTTTAATAGAAGAAAAAGAAATAAAATACAGCTATAAATAAAGATAATGCTATCAGTTAATTTGAGGCTCTGTCTAGGGACCTGAATTGTTCTTTAGTCAGTGAATTACTTCTTTATATTTTTCGAAATGTTCCTCTCATTACACTTTCCTCCACATGGAAAGCAAAAATTAAACCATAGTTCAGACAGCTTGTATGGTAGAAAACTCTCCATGTCAGATTCAGAGTTTAAGCCAAGAGAAAGGGGAATAGAAACAAAGGAGATAGAGATGGAAGGGTTTAGAGGAAAAGAGAGAAAGGGGGGTGCAGAGAAGAGGAAAGGGAAGGGGAGAGGTGAGAAACTGAGATAGAGAGACAACAGGGAGACAGGGCAAAAGGGGGCTTAGATCATACCCACAGCACTTTCTAAATGGGAAGGGCTGGCTAATTTATTTGATTTTGAAAATGTAGGCTCCAACTATGCCATCAGATGTTTTTGAATAATTTTGATATATTTTTTTTACCCATTAAGAATTGAGAAGGAATTTATTCTCCTCAGATACTATAAAAATGATGTAGTTAAAACTCAAATGTTAGGGTTAAAATGATTTTTAGAGTTAAAACAACAAAGTTGGGGAAGTAAGAGGACTTTTAGTTGAGAATGAGACAGCCACCTTGACCAGGTGCCTGGTGTGAGGAAGAAGGATGGGACTCAGAGAAAAACAATGATGCTAGTCTTAGCAGGCTTTGACCAGTCAGTCCCAGTATCAGGAAGTTCCTGTGTCCTGGTAACCTCAGCTTTGTGAATGCTTAGGCTTATAAACATACTCTTGCATCTAGCATACTTAACGGTAATAGACTATAGGTAAGAATGGCTTCTAAGAAAGTCTTCCATGTTCTTGGTAGGAGACCATTCAAGACTGCCTCTTGGGTGGTTAGACCAAGACTTACAAGTCCAGATACTAGAGACAGTCTTTTGTGACTACCTTTTAGTTCAGCTCTGTCTTGAGTCAACGTGCATTTCCCTTTTGCTTTCTTACTGGCTCCAATAAATCTTGATTATTTGCTTGGACTATCTGCATCCTGATGTGAATTCTTCTCCTTTGGGAAGATCCTAGATTGTTGTCAGTGTTAGGATTAGAGGGATATTCTCTAACCCACAGCAATGCATGTTTAACACAGTGTTAGGAAATCAGATCAGAACACTAAAATATTTGACTTTTAGATCCTAAACTGAGGATTCAGGGAACTTTAAACTTGAAATTTCAACCACCTTAATTTACAGATGGAGAAATTGAAGCCTAGATAGTATTACTATAAGTCAGACTGACTTTGCACTCTGTTTATGAATTAAATGTTGACAGATAGGTTGCCTGTTCCATCTACATCGAACCTTGCTCCACCTGGGCCATCTGGTTTGTAATCTCAACTCTGCTTCATTTTATTAGTCTGCCCCAGGACAATTTATTTTGGCCTCAGAGCCCTGTTTCATCTTTTAATGATCTCAGTAAGCTTGTGTAATTTGTACACCTGAGATGTTTAGCAAGGAATAGACACATAGGCAGTATGAGTCCTCCCTCTGGAGCCCATCCTCTTCTGTCTGAAGAGCAAACAATTTTGCTACGTAGACAGTTTATTGTTTTCCAACTTGAAATCTCTCCAACTAAAAACAATGAGATTATGAAGACAGTTATTCTTCACTGTGGGGGGGGGCTCTGCTTATATGATATATGATCAGAGACTAGTTTGTATTATTTCTTAATACATGCATATATGTTCCATGGAGGGCACACAGCTATGGGCACCAATACTAGGATCTGAATCCAGGCCCTCAATCTTGACTCTATATTCTCTACAAAAATAGTAACACTTCCAGATAAGGCAATAAAAATATTATTGGTTGTTATTTATTTTGTGAAATGTTCTGGAACCTTAGTCTAGACACTTAAACTTTTCTTTTCTTTTTTCTTCTTTTTTTTTTCTTTCAAGACAGGGTTTCTCTCTATAGCCCTGGCTGTCCTGGAACTCACTCTGTAGACCAGGCTGGCTTCGAACTCAGAAATCTGCCTGTCTCTGCCTCCCAAGTGCTGGGAGTAAAGGCGTGCGCCACCATTGCCAGGCTAGACTTTTCTATTTTGAAGCCTACTTAAAATTTTCTAACTTGATTAACTTTTCTCTTTAGAAGTGATGAAAAAGTGTTGTGGCACAGCAATGTGTGGTGAGATACTCTGCTTGTAGGGCAGACAAGAGATAAAACAGTAACAACAGCAACCACCACCGCCACCGCCACCACCACCGCCACCACCGGCCACCAAAACAACCTTAGGAGCTAAAATTCAAAAGAGGCTTTGGGTAGCTACTAACCAGGTATGTGTCTACAGCACACTTTTCAAGAATGGAAGTGGCCTTGGGAACTATTGATTTCATATTCCTAACTCTGGCTCTTTGGAAAATTCTATGGAAAGTAATTTTCTAGCGATAGTTCTAATTTAGCATGCTCCTGTGAAGGCTTTTCAATGGGGATTTTTTGCTCTAGAATTCATGTTAGGCTGGTCTTAGTTTACAAAGGAAGAATGTGAGCTTTTCTGAAGAACAGAGGTTGTTGAGGTGTCATAGTTCTTACACAGAGAAGATAAATGGAAGCTTTCGGTGGTACTAAGTTCATGGACATGGAAGCTTTGTTCTTTGTACATCCTAGATTGATTGATCTGGAATAGACTGATATGAAGATAGAAGCTAAATGTATGAATAAGGAAAGGTTGGATATTCCATTCATACTTGAACTCTTGACTGACGGCAGCCTTGTGAATGAGCTCAATGAATACTGTGTGGGGCAGCCGACCTGATTCACAGGACCAAGGAAAATAAGGAACGATCCCCATAAATCTTTACTCTTTGGAGCGGTTTGTTACACAGCAGTAGTTAACGGAGTGGTTGCCATTGCTAAATTGTGGTTTGGGGCTAGAACACCACACCTGCAATTTCTCCCCTCCTGATAGGATAAGACGAAGCCAAGTCTAGCCCCTAATAAGTCCTGCTGCTGGAGTGGTTTCTGATGAGAATATTTGTCTTGAAACCACTGATAGGCTTCTAATTTCAGCCGTGATCTAAGCACTTAAAACTGTAACTTTCCTTCAGTGGAAATAAGTTCTGTTTTTTTGAAGTGGTATTCTTTTGACTCTGGTTAGTGGAGATGGGCAGTCTGCCTTCCCTCAGCCAATTCATCCTACCATGGGTCCAGCCCTGAATGACAAGTGTTTAGATAGGGGTGCTTGAATCCCTCCCAGGCTAGCAGTTGCTGCAAACCACACAGGGAGAATTCTTTCCATGTAAAGTTATGACAGCACAGGCTCAGTGTGAGATTACTCTCTAAAAGTATCAAGTTTTGGGTCAGTGAGTCGATACTGACCCTAGAACAGGACTTTCTTAGAGCTGGCACTGTGGCTGTTTTGCACTACCGAATTCTCTTGAACACCATATGCTTTGCAGGATGGTCAGGAGCATTCCCAGTCTCTCCCCACTAGATGTCAACAGTATTCTACTTCATGTGTGGCCACTAAAACCTGCCATATGCTCTCTGGTTGGGGATAGGAGCAAAAAGTCACTCCGGCTTTATAAATGCCACTGCTCTAGAGACTTCGTAAGCACGGCACACCCCTGGGCTGACCTTAGGAAATAATTATGAGGGTGTAGAAAGCGATCTACTGTGAACTGTCATCACTGCAACCCCACAGCAGTGCTCAGAATGGACAGAACTCTAATCATTTAAAGTAAAAAAAAAAATGACCCCAGTTTTTATGTTATCTTCAACTTGGGAGAATTCACCCTCTTGCACCCCAAAAGGGATAGGGGTGCATTTATTTTGTTACTCAGTATTGATTCATGACAGTGTTTAATAATGATAGAAATAATATCTTCATAACTTTATTAGCTTTTAATTGAAGAGGCTTCAAGTTGGAAAACAATACATTGTTTATATAACAAAGTTGTTTGCTCTTCCAAGAGGATGGATTGCAGAGGGAGGACCCACGATGCTATTGCTGTTCTCATGTCTCCTTTGTAGTCATACTCTTTGCTAGGGGTTGTCTAACTCCTCACTTCCTCTCTTTATAGTTTGGTTCTTTATAGTGAATACAGCCCCAGGTTTCTCTGCTATAAGGATTGCTTGGAAATTGATTTGAAAAGGGTGCTCTGAGATAATATTTCCTTGGCTTACAGAATAGGGTGTAAACAGAAGTGCTCGGGTGCAATTTTCATTTGATCCACAGTAATCGATCTGGACAGAGAATGAAGCACATTCAATCACAGGCAGCGATATAAAAGTGCTGCTCTGAATGGCTTAGTGGATATTTTGCCTGCTCAGCTTGAAGAAGGCAGGAAAAGGATCTTGGGAATATTACCAAAGGTTAAGATCAACACATCCCTGTTCTCACTCTGGAGGAAGGATTGTCCTTGAGGTTAGTCCCCTGTATTCTGATGCCAGTCATTAGCCTAATGGGTTAATGATTGTCGAAGGCCTTGAGTTCACTGTCCACATAGTGGGGTTTGGGGACACCCACCAAAACATCTTATGACAGACATGTCTTAGGACATCCCAATGTTGAATAGCCCAGGCACAATGTCTTTGAAATGCAGGACACATGAAAGGAGCAACACAGATCAGCAATGAGGACTTTCCAAGAAGGTTTCACCAGCATGTCAGCCCCCATAGTGTTCCAGCAAATGTACAGAGCTGTAGATAAGACAGAATACCCTAGACCTGGCCCACGCCTATCAGTAGCTCTATCTGATCTTCCTCCATGGCATCTATGAGCAACTCCTTTCCTTAGTCAGAAAGGTAATATCTTCTCCATTGGACAGCTTACTGTGAGCCTCTGAATGTCTAATGCCTTAATTTATTTACATACCTGTAGACGCCCTCTACCAAGATGAGAATCTTTTTCCAAGCTCTCCCCGTGCGAGGCTGGCCACTGATAATAGCTTCTCTCAGGAGCTTCTCTAGGTTTTGTATATCTTTAAATAATGTGAAAAAGAGAAATTGAGTTACAAGAGGGCTTTTGGTTGTTTTTCTCCTTTTGTTTCTTGAGTGGGTGTCAGAATTATTTGCTTATTCATTTTTAGGCTCATACTCAGACTTGGACTTTGAGGAGGTGAAGTTGGAATCAGAGAACTCCTGTGAGAGATAGGGGTTCATTTTCTATTAAAACTTAACTCTGGTAGGATGAATTGGTGCATCATTACAAACAGGCTGAATCAGCTTAAAGCTCTGGCAATTTCTCTTTGCTCGCTTGAGAGAACTTGGAAGTCCAGACTGTAGAGAAGTACCTAGTGAAGCTGAAGCTTTGTTGCCAGGCAGAAAATGAACTCTGAGAGATGCAACTGACAGACACTCTTCAGTTGTTTAGACTGAGTATGTTAGGGGTTTGCATGGGATACCTGTATGGCACTAGAGATCTCATTATTCTTGGAGACTTGAATTTTGAATTGTAAGATATTTCAGCACTGTTCAAGTTGTGACATAATTGGCATTCTTTTGCAACATATTTGAAAGCCTTGGACATATTACTAGTAGTTCACAATTACTGAGCCTCATTTTTTTGTGCCCGATACCTTCTAATTGTATTCTTTGTTGGAGGTCATTTTAATTCTCCCAGGACACCTGTGGAAAATGTCCTACATAGTTTTTCATTTGGTGAGTCAGGCAACTGGGTCACAGAGTATTTGGTAAGGCAGTGGTTTTCAATATTCCTAGCCGGTGACCCTTCAATACATTTCCTAATGTTGTAGTGATCCCCAAACCATAAAATTATTTTTGTTGCTACATCATAACTGTAATTTTGCTACTGTTACAAATAGTAATGTAAATATCTGCTATGCAACCCCTGTGAAATAATTATTTTAACCTCCCCGAAGGGGTTACGACCCACAGTTTGAGAAGTGCTGGTCTAAGGCCTATGACTGTAAATAATAGAGTTGGACTTTGAATCTTTACTATGTTCCACATTTGTAACCACAATCTTTCCCTGCGTTTTGTGAGAACCTTTGCACTATTTTTTGGAACTCCAAAAATGACACAGAGCAGGATGAAAAGTTAAAGTCTGGGAGGCCATCTTTGATCACTTTTAATGCAAAAATCAAAACTAGCAAAAGCAGAGACATGTCATTTACTTTCAATAGGAGGAAGATGGCAGCCCCTTAGGATGGACAACAATATGAACTAACTAGTACCTTCAGAGCTCCCAGGGACCCAACCACCAACCAAGGACTATACATGGTGGGACTGAATGTTCTGGCAGCAAGTGTATAGTAGAGGATTGCAAACTCGATCATCAATAGGAGGAATGGACCTCAGCCTTGTGAAGGTTTTGTGCCCCAGTGTAGGGGAATGCCAGGGCCAATAAGTGGGAGAGGGTGGGGTGACAGGCATGGGGAAGGGGGAGGCAACAGGGATTTGTTCTTGTTGTTTTTGTTTGCTTGTTTGTTTGTTTTTTGGAGGGGAAACTGGGAAAGGAGAAATTTACATGTAAATAAAGAAAATATCTAATAAAAAAAAAAAACCAGAAAAAAAAATAGGAGGAAGATGGCTGGGTTTGAGCTTTGAGATCATTTGGAAAGATTTGGGAGTCAACTCAGCTACTGGATGTTTTATGGGTTATTTAAAATTTACCTTTTAGAGCCAAAGTGAGTGAAAAATTATAGAGACTAATATGCATGTTTATTTAGATCGATATATTTGTACTCTACATTTTTACTCAAGAAAATCCATCAGCCCTTGGATAGACCCAGGGGAAGATGTCAGGTAAGGAAGTTATCTGAGCTCAACCATAAGGCTGAATGACAATTAAGCGCTGATTGGTATATACTACTGAGATTTTAACCTCCTTTTTGGTTATAATTGTAAACTAATAAAGTCTCAGAAAGCCCTTTCTGAACTAGTGTTTCAATGCTTCCCTGAGAAAGCTTCTTGTGGTCTCCAACGCAGTCTCCTGTTCTTGTCTGTGTGAAAGGGATTCACTTACCATCCAAGCCTCACTTTAGACATGATACATACCCTCTTTCTCCCCATTCCCTGTCATAAACAATCTATTCTTCTTTGAAACACTTATTATGTAACTTGTTATTACTGTTCTTATCTCTACTCCGTGGAAGCACATCACGGCATTATATGCCTTTGCATCGATTTTGGATGATTGACTCACATTTATTTTTCTGAAGATCATGGACCACGAGGAGGAGAGTATCTATCTAGATAAGAGTTTCTAAAGAGGATAATTGCATTTTGTTTGGAGCTAAGGTTTTCTTAGCAAACTACTTTTTGTTTTTGTTTCACGACATGTCTCACATCGCTCACCACTAGGTGGCAGCCAAGGAGATTAAAAAAAGATTAAAAAAAACCAAAAAAAACAAAACAACTTTCCTGTTTCAAATTTTCAGGGCTCATAAATCCCCACAGGGATTGCTAGCTTGTGTGCACTTTGTTTTTAGGCTGAATGTCTAGGAGCAAAGGAGATATCTCTTTGTTCTATAATCTATTCCTCTTTGTTCTATAATATACTGCAGGCTGGTAGCCTATGAATGAACAAAGAGATGAAGAAGAATTTATGTTTTAAAAAACACTGCCTTTTCAATTTTTTTTTGTACAAAATGAGACATGATGAGGGTGGCTTTAATGCATCCTAATAAAAGTAAGTCCAATTGAAATAAACTAGATGTCATTTTAATGCAGTGACATAAAAGAATGCTCATTTTAATAGCTGTTTCTGTATAAAGGAGAATAACGGAACAGAAAACATTAAATAGGGTTGGGAGTGGTAAGGCAATGTACAGAGGGAACTACATGGAGGGATAATTAACACTAATGAACTTCTGAAAAAGTCACGAGGAGCTGTTATTTATATATCATCATTCTAAAATATAAATATATACATAAAACATACATACAAAGAGTTTAAATGGAGTTAACTCTGATTGGGAAACAATTCCTTTACTAGACACCACAGATAACAAGTAGAAACTCCAGTGTCATTAATAGATGACCTCTAATAGAGTTGTCGGCAAATAAGGTCCCATAGAACCTCAAATATTATAGGCTACTGTCACTGTTTTGATTATCTTCCAGAAATTGATGATAAGAAACTATTGCTGGAAACACAACATACTTGAGTCCCAGAATGGGGATAGAGCAAGCTGTGTCTATCCTGGAAGCTTCATCTCTACTTTCATAGTACTAAAAGGAACTATGTATGTGGCTGGAGAAGAAAAGTAATCATGAATTTTATCCAGCTGTGAACTCTGAAGGCTCCAGTAACTGCCAGCCTGATACACCTCCTGGGCAATAGGGGAATGGATATCATGAGAGTAATAAACTACTTACTTATCATTGTATTTAAGGCCTGTTCTACAAGGTGAAACCCATTTCTAGAATGATTATCAAGGCCCCAAGTCTATGGTTAGACAAGCCCTAGGTCCTCGGCAAGAATGTACTACTATTACTCTGCTAAATGGATGTAGTATTAAACTAACTCCTAGTGGCTATTTTATAGATTAGTGCTTCTCTCAATTTCATCAGAGAAGCTTCTTTTTTGCAGTAGATGATGCTCAACATAGAGACAACTGGCCGAGGTGTTGAAAATGAGAGAGTTTGGAATGCTCATCCCTAAATTAGTCATCGTATTATACCCCTTCTTTCTAAGGCTCATGGATCATTGTAGAAGATGGGGCAGAAAAATTGTAAGAGGATGGGGTGGTGGATGACTTCAAGGAAGTACTATCTTCTAGATAAAACACCAGTTGCATATATGAATTCTGAGTAGTTGTCACACCATGCACAAGATTTATGAAAAATCCAGATAGACAAAATCTCAGAATAAAGGGGCAATGTGGACAGAATACAATCCTTAGCTAAGGAGCTATTGAAAATTGATAGCTGCCGGGTAAGGAAGAGTTAGTTCTCTTTAATGGTGTGTCTTCTAGTAGGTTGACTGTTCCCCAACAAATGGCCGCATAACTAAAAGTAGATTGGCAGCATATAGTTGATAGGCTTTAAAAAAGGAGGGTGCAAAGTTGTGTGGGAACTGAATAGGGGGTGTATATAGGAGGAGTAGGGAAAGAGGACAATGTGATAAATACTATAATGTATGAAATTGTCAATGAATTAAAAGCGATGTTAAAAAGGATGAAAAATGAATGTTCTAAGATTAAACAATAAATCTGTAAATCATGAATGATTGAATGATGCCTTCTATGGAGAGGGGATTCTAGTGAAATGTGTGAAATTCTAGTTGCTATATTTCTTTAAAATGATCCAGAAACCTCAGAGAGGGTTGTTAGAAGGGCAAGACTCAGTAGGCCTCACTCCACCCTGAGTATTTTGGGAGGTTAATGGGTGTAGGGCGAGAGAGAGAAAGAGAGAGAGACGTTTTCTTCAGTGGTGTAGCCACTGATTAATTGTTTATGCCTCTGTAAAATAAAACCATGCTTCTGCAGGAGATCTAATGAAATTTATTGATTCACAATAATGTAAAGGTAAACAAGGGATTCATTAGGAGGAGAATTAGCAAGAGTCAGAGGGGGACAAGAGAAGATAAGGGGAGCTGAAATATAATCAATCAAAATAAATACATTATGTACATATATGAAAAGTTACAATTTAACCCATTATTATGTGTAATTAGTATATTCTAATTAAAAATAATTTAAAAAATGGACTAGAATCAGTGGAGAACAAACTGGCCCCTGGTTGGAGCTGGCTCCATAATTTCAGCTGCATGGCTGGAAAGTCTATTTCATGTATGTAGGAAGCCAACCCAGGAGTAGGCTTTCCCTGAATCTTCCTAGAGTACAGAACACAAAGAGAGAGCCTTAGTTCATAACAGGTAAAAATGTCAAAGCTAAACTATATATTCTGAGGAGAGATTCTAGCTGCTAATGGGATGGGGATACAATAGCTCTGACATAGTATGGAATTTCCTAAAGGTTCCACAGCTGTCTGGGTCTTTCACATGCTCTGGCAGTAGCTGATGATAAGCCATATCAAATGTTGTAGATATGCAATTGTCCTAACTATATCCCTTCAGCTCAACTCTCTCTCATTCTCTCTCTCTCTCTCTCTCTCTCTCTCTCTCTCTCTCTCTCTCTCTTTTTACAAACACAGGACATTCTTTGCCCCCACAAAATAGCCTTTTTAAAAATCTGCAGTACAATACTTGATCTGCAAAAGTAGTAGCTTTAAATTTCTTGCAAAAGGAACTGATGCTTACATTATTTCCTGCATCCCTCACCCCTCAGGTACTACTGGTAGCTACAGTTTTTCATTAGGAATGAGGTCTTGGACACTGTGGCAGCCTGCTTGATGGTTCCCTTTCCTGGGCTGCCTTTTACTTCCTACCTCTACTCCTCATTCACCTCTTGTACTTCTCTGGCTTACTATCTAATTAAGAGAGGTTTACTTAAATCCTTATATTGGGGTCTGTTGTTGGGAGAAAAGAACCAAGACAAAGCAACATACTTGGACTTGAAGTTTAGCTCCTGCTATTCGATATTTGGGTGACTTTAGGTATATAATTCAAACACTCTGGAGTCAGTTTTTAGTAATGTGGGGATAAAACGGAGAACTATGTATTGTGGTTGTGGCAAAATTGAACTGACTAATTATTTAAAGGCTGTGATAGGTTTGCAATCAATAATTCTGAATTTTCGCTGTGACTTATCCTCAACCTTTTACTATCCAAAAACTACTAGCCTGTAGGGATAAGACTACCCGTCCCCCCTTTGAATGGAACATTACTAAAAATGTACTTGGTACTTAGTCACTGACCATAGGAAGAACCTTTTGAAGGTTCTGAGTTTCTTTCCCTTCTGCTGAGTGTTCTTAGTTCCTCATTGGACTGTTGAAGATAGAGAGGGAAATAAGGGAGAGATTGCTAGTTGAACCCATTGATACAGGACTGGACATTTATTTTACTATTTATTATGATGCTAGAGTAGCTTTCTATACTCTGCATCTATTTTTTTTTTCATATGCAGAGTGCAAGAGGTAAGAATACTGGTTTGTGTGTTAGGTACCCCATGACAAAGAGCACACTACATCAAAGCAGAATTTTCTTTCTCCCAACCATTGGAGGAATGTTGTGATAGTTCATCTTGATTGACACTTGATGGGATTTAGAATAACCTTAGAGACTAATCTCTGGGCATGTCTTTGAAGGATATTTCCAGAGATGTTTAATGAGGAGGAGGTAACCTATCTTGAATATGGATATATGGATGATACCATTCCATGCAGTGGGATCCTTGACCAAATGGAAAGAGGAAAGCAAGCGAAGTGTAGGCAGTCATCCCTCTCTGCATCCTGAGTGTGGATGCAATGTGAGCACCCGCCTCACTCTCCTACTTCCATGACTCCCTTGCCATGACAGTCTGCATCCTCAACCTCAGAGTCAAAATACCTTTTCTTCTTCAAGTTGTTTCTCCCAGGTATCTTGTCACAGCAATGGGAAAATAAGCAATGCAAGTGTAACTGAGGTGTGACGAGAAGCTGAGGTGGGAATCAGTTCATAGGAAGAAACAAACTTTGGGTTTCATGGAATTCCATATTCTCAGTGTTTTCAAATGTCCTGCTATGGACAGTCACCCTTAAGAACTTGCTTTTGTCAAGTGAGCTTTATATCAGAGATTCAGGGGTGGTTTAACATATGGAAATCCAACAATATAATCTACCATTTAAGCACACTGAAAGGAAAACAAAACCACATGATCATCTCATTAGATGCTGAGAAAAGCCCTTCACCAAATCCAGCACCCCTAATATTTTAAAAGTCTTAGAGAGAGATCATAGACACAAGGTGCATCCCTAAATGCAACAAAGGCAATGTAGAGCAAGCCCACATCTGTATACATAGCAAACATCAAATTAAATGAAGAGAAACTTAAGGCAATTCTACTAAAATCAGGGACAAGACAGGGCTGTCCACTTTCTCAATGTCTATTCAATGCAGTACTTGAAGTTTTAGCTAGAGCAACAAGGTAATTGAAGGAGATCAAGGGGATACACATTGGAAAGGAAGAAGTCAAAGTATTGCTATTTGCAGATTATATGATAGTATATATAAGTGAATCAAAAGATTCTACCAGGAAACTCCTACAGCTGATAATCATCTTCAGCAAAGTAGCTGGATACAAGCACTGTCCCTACTATATACAAATGATAAATAGGATGAGCAAGAAATTAGAAAACCATACACCTCACAATAGATATAAATAACATAATATATCTTAGTGTAACTCTAATCAAGCAAGTGAAAGGCCTGTATGACAAGAACTTCAAGTGTTTTAAGGAAAGAAATAGAAGAATATATCAGAAGATGGAAAGATCTCTCACACTCATGGATAGGTTGGATTAACATAGTAAAAATCTTACCAAAAGCAATGTACAGATTCAATGTAATTCCTATCAAATTTTCAAAAGAATTCTTTATGAATCTTAAAAGAATGATATACAATTTCATATGGAAAAACAAAAATTCAGGGTAGCTAAAACAATTCTGTACAAAAAAAGAAAATCTGGATGTATCTCCATCCCTGATTTCAAGCAATAGTAATAAAAATATATGGTATTGGCATAAAAACAGGCATGTTGATCAATGGAATCGAACTGAAAACCCAGAGGTAAAGCCATACACTATGGACACTTATTTTTGACAAAGAAGACAAAATTATGGAGTGGAAAAAAGAAACCATCTTCAACAAATAGTGCTGGTCTAACTGGATGTATACACGTAGAAGGATTCAAATAGATACATATTTATTACCCTGCACAAAACTCAAGTCAGAGTGGATCAAAAGCATCAATATAAAACTGGATACACTAAATCTGACAGAAGAGGAAGTGGAGAATAGCCTTGAATGCACTGACACAGGAGACAATGTCCTGAGTATAGCACTAACAACTCAGACACTAAGATTAACAAAGTAAATGGGACCTCATGAAACTGAAAAGCTTCTGTAAGGCCAAGGATACCATCAAAAGGACAAAATGGTAACCTACAAAATGGGAAAGATCTTTACTAACCTTGCATCCAACAAAGGGCAGATACTCAAAATTTATAAAGAACTCAAGAAACTAGACATCAAGAAACCAAATAACACAATTAAAATTGGGTACAGATCTAAACAGATAATTCTCAACAGAGGAGTATCTAATAGCTGAGAAGCACTGAAAGAAATATTCAACATCCTTAGTCATCAGGGAAATGCAAGTCAAAATGATCCTGAGATTCCACCTTACCCTTGACTAAGATCAGAAACTCAAGGGACAGTATTTGTTGGTGAGGATGTGGAACAAGGAGAACACTTTTCCATTGCTTGTGGGAGTATAAACTTGTGTAACCACTTTGGAAATCAATTTGGCAGCTCTCAAAAATTTGGGAATAGTTCTACTGGAAGACCCAGCTATACCACTTCTGGGCATATATCCAAAAGACTGTCCAATATAACAAAAGGATACTTGCTCAACTATGTTTGTAGCAGCTTAATTTGTATTAGAAAGAAACTGGAAACAACATAGATGTTTCTCAACTGAAGAATGGATAAAGAAAATGTGGTGTACTTACACAATGGTATATTACTCAGCTATTAAAAACAATGATGTCATGAAGTTTGCAGGCAAAAGGATTGAACAAGACAATATAATTTTAAGTGAGGTAACCCAGGCCCTGAAAGACGAACATGCTATGTACTCATGTATAAATGGATACTAGTTATAAACTACAGGATGACAATGTTATAATCCACAGACCCAAAGAAGCTAAGTAACAAGAGGGCCCACAAGGAGTAAGGGAAATAAAATAGACATCAGGGTGGATGGATAGAGGGAACTGGATTGGGGAGAGTTTGGGGTGACCAGCAGGTATTGAGTTAGGGGGAAGTGGAGGGAGAGAGTACTTAGATACATAGGTTCTGGAGTATCTCTGGGAAGAGCTGGAAACCTAGGTCAGTGGAAACTCCCAGGAATCTATGAGGGTGATCCTAGCTAAGGCTCCTAGCAATGCAAGATATGGAGCCTGAAATGGTCATCTCTTGTAACCAGGCAAGACTTTCAATGAAGAGACTGGGACACTAACCCAGATATAAAACTTTAGACTTAGAATTTATTTTGTTTACAAGAGGTGCCAGGGTAACAATGGAGCAGAAATTGAGGGAAATTGGTTAACCTTGGGAAAGGTTAACCAATGACTGGCTCATCTCAAAACCTATGCCACGAGAGAGTGCCCACCTCTGACACAGTTAATGATATTCTCCTATACTTGCAGACAGGAACCTAGCATATTCTATGGAATTGGGAGAGGAAAGACCGAAGGAGCCAGAGAGGTCAAGGACACCACAAGAAAACCTATAGAATCAACTAACCTGGGCACACAGGGGACCATGGAGTCTGAACCATCATGGAAGCTTGCAAGGGATGGATCTATGCCCTCTGCACATATTTGGATTTGTGCATCACAGTCTTTTTAAAAAAAGATTTATTTATTTATTATATGTAAATACACTGTAGCTGTCTTCAGACACTCCAGAAGACTGTGCCAGATCTCATTATGGATGGTTGTGAGCCACTATGTGGCTGCTGGGATTTGAATTCAGGACTTTCAGAAGAGCAGTCAGTACTCTTAATCACTGAGCCATCTCTCCAGCCTAAATTTCTCTCTCTCTCTCTCTCTCTCTCTCTCTCTCTCTCTCTCTCTCTCTCTCTCTCTTTCCTTCCTTCCTTCATCTCTCTCTCTCTTTCTCCTCTCTTTCTCTTTCTTTCTGTTTTTTTTTCTTTTTCTTTGAGACAAGGTTTCTCTGTGTAGCTCTCGCTGTTCTGTAACTCACTTTGTAGACCAGGCTGGCCTTGAATTCAGTAATCTGCCTGCTTCTGCCTCCCAAGTGCTGGGAGCACCACCACCGCCCTGCATCTCAGTCTTAATGTGGGATTCCTAACAGCAAGGAGCAGGACCTGTCTCTGACTCTGTTGCCTGCCCTTGGATTCCTTTCCCCACATTTGTCTAGCCCCAATAGGAGAAGATGCTCCTAGTCCTACTGCAACTTGATATACCAAGGCAGATTGATAAATGGGAGCCTCTTTTTTCTGAGTAGAAAGGGAGAACTGGAGATTGTCTAGGAGAAGAGGTGAGAAGGAGGGACTAGGAGGAGAGAAGGGAGAGGAAGCTGCAATTAGGATGTAAAATGAAAATGAATTAATTAGTTAATTTAAAAGAGTTAAAAAAATGTTCAGAACTAAAAATAAAAGATCTGGTGTTTTTCATATTATTAGCTTTTTATTTGGCCTGGTTCCATGTGTCACACATGCAATTTGGCATTTTCTACAGAACCTTAAGTAGCTATGTCGGTCTAATCTATGGATGAGTGTTCAGGAGGATCACAAAGCTACAGGTCAAGCCAGCAGAAATGAGTATCATTTGTATTGTTGCTCCATCTAATTCTTTCCCACTCCATATGCATTCTTACTTCCTTCACCTCTCAAGAAAGGAGTTCCTCAGAGGACCTTGGCTCTAGATCTGCTCCCTAAGGTGCTGTTTTTACAATGCATATAGAACACAAGGCTGTACCATGCATACTGCTGAGAGGGAGTAAAGGTCTTGTATTTGTTTCTTATTGATGAAGCAAGAAAATTGTCAAATTAATTAACTAAAACAACACAGACTTAAGGTCTTAACAAATCTGGAGATCTGAAGTCTGCAGTAGGTCTGCCTGAGCGATTTGACAGGATAGCTTTGACAGGACTGGCATCTTCTAGAACATTTTAGATCAAACTCTGCTTCCTCACATTTTCCTGCTTCTAGGTTCCACCTTCCCTTAGACTGTGTTATTCCATATTCAAAACTAAAAATGACAGTTGCAGTCTTTCTCATAATACATTACTCTGACAACCTTCATTTTGTTTCATTTGTAGGGATCCGATTATTATACTAGACCTGTAGAGGCTAAATTTTATAGTTAGTTGGTTGGCACACAGAGTTCTCTTTGTAACTTTAATTCCATTTCCAGATAACAAGGCATCCATAGGTTTTGGAGATTAGAGCATTGACATGTTTCAGGGATTGATTGATTATTTATTTATTTATTTATTTATTTATTTATTGCCTTCCACAGAAAACTAAACCATAGCAGCTCATTCATACTGCATGTCTGTGGACTAGGAGGCGGGAAATGATGACCAAACTGTATAGTTTTAATGGATTGGGAAGGGCAACGTTTTTCCAAAGAGTTCCAGGTTATGCTGTTGTATTTGTAGGATCATTTAAAAACTTAAATTAGCATACAAAGCAGCAGGTCTCCCTGTGGCATTTCACACACACTTCCTCTGAGTTCATCCCCTTCCCCAGATTATTTTGGACAGTTTCCTAAATACCTCCAAACTTTAATCTCTTGATTTATTAATTAGCTCCTATCTCATTATGTTTTCTGCAGGACTAATTAAATGAGCAAATAAATGTGAAGGCAATGTCAATAGCTAGACATCTGGTATACAATAAATTCTTAATAAGTGCTAGTTTTGGTAAAAAGTCACTACAGCCGGCATTTATTATAAATACAAAGTGTCACCTATTTTTTTTTTTCTGGGAAAAGAAGGCAGTATGAAGAGAAAGTTGTTGAATAGGTCAAATATTTGAAAAGCTTTGTAAAAATTTAGATGATTAAAAAATTAATAGCAATTATAGTCTCAGCAGAGTTGAAGACTTAAAAACAGAAATATATTTGAATATATCTCTAAACTTTGGAAAAATTTAAGAATAGGAATAATCCACACCACTCATTCACCTGACTCAGATTTATCTTTCAATGTGTTATCCCCCTTGCTCTATATATTTAGGTATTTATGTATCTATGTATCAATCATCTATCAGCTACATCTATCTATCTATCTATCTATCTATCTATCTATCTATCTATCTATC
>JADRCD010231109.1:26392-40995 GCA_019843815.1 Montemys delectorum
ATCTATCTATCTATCTATCTATCTATCTATCTATCTATCTATCTATCTATCCATCCATCCATCCTCCTTCTAACTGTTCCTTTTAATTGAGACTAAGCTTCATATGCAATGTCCTGAATCTCTAAATACTACACCACATATTCCCTAAGGACAGAAGTATACTTTTATATGATCATAGCAGGGACAGTTGACTTATCCTATGAAGACTCAGAATGTAGTAGTTTTGGCTTTATGAACTACACATGCTCTTTATTACACATTCCTCTTTGTTTTCTATACAAGCCTTTACAATGTAAGCTTGTAGCTGAGAGTATAGTTACCCACCATGATACACTACTCTTATTTAGTACCTTTAAGTCTATTTGTCTTTCATCCAAATTTGCAAATTGGCTCAGGAGTAACATCTCATGTCATTCAGGATCTAAGACTAGGTATAGTTGTCACCATCTTCAGTATCTTTTATAGTGAACTATTTTCTCTGCTTGTTTTTGCCCTTTATAATATTGCCAAAATAAGTCCTTGGCTTTTATCATGCATCTAATTTGGGATTTCCTGCTTTGGATCCTGTGTAAATGATGGAGGTCCTTAGATATCCTGTTTAAATACAAAATGTCCATGTGTCCATCACCAATAGTGTTATTTTATTTCCCATCTGTCCAAGCATTGTGTGACTTCTTCCTGATGTAGTTACTACTCTACTATTCTCTGTCTGGAGTGTAGTTTCACTGGGATTGTTATCTATCCTGGGAGTAGAAACCGATGGAAAATACTAAATGGTTGCTTGTGTTGTGTGGTCTGTGTTGCTTGTTTTAGGTTACACTATTGTGGATCCCTGAAGAATCACTAACCAATTGGAGCTGGTAGTAAGACTCAGTCTGTAGTTGGGCCAATCTATTTCAGTATTTAACATAAGGTTATTTTGTATAATTTTTTCTTAGAAATTTCCTCCACTACCTGGGTTGCAAAACAAAACCAAACGACATGAATGTTGTAAAGGGATTCTTAAGGATAAGGGAAGTGACAGGAACTGGAGGGAGAAAAAGGGGTTGGGGGGGTGAGTGTAACCAGAGCACATTATATAGTTATGAAACTGCAAAAAATTAATTAATACAAAAAACTAAAATAAGATTTAGGTCTTCTATCTCTCTTGTACACTATAGACATATATTAGTCTTAACCCAAACAATTGTATAAGTTGGTCTGGAGGTGGGAACAATCATTAATCTGCCACAGATATTCCCTAGATGCCTAGAATGTACAGTTATGGTCACAAATTATTGTTTAGTAGAATGGAATGAAGAAATAAGAAATCAATATTGATAATGACTCAGCTCACGTGTTGCAAATAAATCACAACCCAGCATGTCTATTCTGAAAGTGAGACTATTGTGTGTTAACCATATAAATGGTTTATCCATTTCCAGATATAAGTTTTTAATCACTAGTCACCTGTCATACTAGATAGTTCAAGGCATTTAGCATATTTGTGCAAATATCAATGATATTTGCTCTGTCCACTTAATCAAAACATTACTGTTTCTTTTTCAGCTTCATTCTCGTCTTGGCGGAGTTTCACTATGAATACCAGCCTGGCTTTGAACTTGTGATCCATTTTACTGAGCCCCTCCTGACTGTGAAGATTACTGAAAGATTATATGCAGCACTAACAAACTTTTTTAAATTCCTAAAAGATGTGTACTTCAAACATGAATTCTTGGTACTAGCAAAGTAATTTGAAACTGGATGTGATAATAGATGGCAAATCAACATAACTAAAGAGATTTATCGAACAATGAATTGAAAAGTTGAATATTTGTTGCAAATGCAATAAATGAGGCCACCATAATTTTAATTACCCTGAACTAAATATCAGAATTGAGCCACACATCTGCCATCCTATTCTTCTGTAGTGCCTGGACCTGGTCTGCACTCCATCATACCTATCTATTTGTAGATGCTGGAAGTAGTTCTCCAATGTATGGCAATTCCCCCCGCCCCCATTCCCATGCTCTTCTTTAATGAGAGGAGGTTTTCATTGGACACTCCACTCGTTAGAAAGGGAATTTACTGTGTTTACTTGAGAAAGCTTGTACTATTCTTTTTTCCCGCTCTGCGAGTTCTTCTTTCTTTCATCCTTCTCCAACTTTATTTCACCCTTTCAATAACCTAACACGAGGTAGGAGAGACAGAAGGATAGAGAGGAGAAACAAATTTCTGAGTATAATTTCTTTCCTTTTGTTGCTTCTTTGAACACAATTACTATTGAACAGCAACCCTCCCTCCTAAATGACCAACGATGACCAATCCTGACTCTTGGGTCACTAGTGTTTATATACCTTCAGAAAAATTTCCTGGAATTCCAAAGGTAACACACTGTAGAAACTGTCTGCAGCTGTCAAAGCCGTGCCTCTGTTAGAGCACAAGGCAAATCATTGTCAGCTGCTATGAACAATCTGAAGCAGCCCCATTCCCCACACCTGGGTTTAAAATGAAAATATATTTTTGTAACATATCTGTATTTTTAAAGAGAACAAAATTCCAAAATTCTCACTACAAACACTTTCGTGCATTTTCTTTTCTCTTCCATGAGACAATTGTTCTATGGCTTGAGATTGCTCTGAGGTATGCATAAAAGAACCAAGACAATCCTCCCTGCTTGCTATCAGTCTTCTTTTTCTTGACCCTTCGTGAACTCCTGGAAGGAAGGGGCATACTAAGGAATAGAAATAAGGAAAGTTGAGGGGAATGGAAAAAGAGAAAGGTGGTAAGAAATTTTTACAGTGTATGTGTGTGTGTGTTCTTGCATGATCATGCACACAAATGAAGGGGGGCTCTGATGTCAATGTGCCAGAAGTAGAACTTTAACAGATCACATATGTCAGTGCCCTCCTTAGCTTTATAGATGAGGGTATCAAATGCAAGAAAGATCAAAGTAGTTACAGAAAGTGGCACAAATTGGAGACACAGTTGGATCAGAGGACATAGGTGTCACCAACCATGACCTGCTTCTTTTAAGGTGTTTTCCTAAGACTTTTCATGGTGTCTGATCTGATCTATAAAGAGTGAAGGAATAGCCTTCTGCATCATCCTCACCACTCAACCATGCAGCACAGGGCCTGGAAGGACATTTAAAATCTTTTAGATTTATTTTTATTTTGTTTTATGTCTATGAATGCTTTGTCCGCTTGCCTGTGTGTAAGTAAGTATGTATGTATGTATGTATGTATGTATGTATGTGCATCATGTGTGTGCCTGGTGCCCACAATAGTCTGAAGAGAGTATCAGATCCCCTGTTACTGGAGTTACAGATGGTTGTAAGCTATCATGTGTGCTGGGAATTGAACCTGGGTTCTCTACAAAAGAAATAAGTGTTCTAAACTGCTGAGCCTCTCCAGCCTCTGACAGGACATTTTAATGCCATCTAAGAGTATTTGGAGATATGAATATTTTGTATGTAGGAACAGGGAAAGCAGGCATCATACCAAGAAAAAAAGCCCTAACTTTTTACTTAAGCATAGCTCAAAATTTAAAGTATTAGGACTTTCTCAAGACAAGGTTACACGAAGGGGAGAGTTACAACGTGTCTGATAGTTAAATGGCATCCTAAGGTATCAATCACCTCTTTAGAGGTCACATCATAAGACCACTAACGGTGACATTAATGTGTTTTGGTAACACTTAGCAATCTGGATGTTTAATACACTTCAGCCATTTGTTCCAGGTCACCAGAGGTTAACAAGGCAGCAGTGAATATAAGCGTAATTGTCTTTCATTAGGCTAAGTTGCCAGTTTCAAAAACAAGGACAAAGTCCTCTGAATCATTTTGATCTTTATCTAGGACCAAGGCCATACATTTTGAGTAAATGCTCAGATACTCACTATTGTGTTTGAAGGGTCTTATGACTGCACCTGAGAGTCGAGCTCCCAGGATGATAGAAGAGTGGTTAAATTCATCACTTAAAATGAGGCATCCCTGTTTAGAAAACAAACACAAACCACAAGATAATGAAAGGAAAGACAACATGCAGGGACTAGAAAACACCAAAATCTATGTTAAATCAGAACTCTACTTAATTTGAAAAGGTTGAATTTCAGCTGGTATTTATATGGACAAAATCTAATCTTTCAGCTAGCTCATCGAGATGGCAGCTGTTTGTAAGATATTGCATCTTTACTGGAATGCTTACAAACAAATAGTTTTCAACAGCAAGATTGTCTTTTAAGCACTAGCAAGAGGATTGCTAAGCACTAAAGGATTGAGCTTTGACTGAAAGACTGATTTGTGGAGGGCTGTACCCTAGCTTGGTACCTGATTCTGTGCTAGATTATTTGGATGAGTCTCATTAGTTCTCTTGGCAGTCTTTTATAGTAAGACATTTACAAGTCTTACCTTGTGCTCTGGTTCTTCTTGTGCCAACATCCCATGGAAACAGAAACATCTGTGTTTTACAGTTAAAAACTTTGAATTGGTAAAACCGTGCATGGAAAGTCAGTGTGAAGTGAGCAGAAAGTGTTACTGCTTATATATTATGCTTGTAAATTTGTTTTTCTATTAAAGTGCATACACTAGAGAGCTGTTCAAGAATACTCAAAATTCAGGGTGATGTTGGTTTCTTTTTCGTTTTTGGTGGCCATCTGTAATTGAATTCTTCCTTATTCACATACAATATGTTTTAGATTTTTGAGGCCAAAGCTAGAAAAATGGCCTTATTTCCATAGTGAAGAATATATATGTATACTGGTAATTTTTCTTTGGAAACATTTGAGAATTATTGTAAATCTCATGATACCTCACCTCTGTGTTCTTTAGCCTTGTAACTTATAAATAAGGCAGCTATTACTTCCAAGAAGTTCCATACTTTTATATTAAATGGTATATATATTATATATCAGCAGCTTACATATCATTAAAATTATCGTTTCCCCAACTACACTAATATTTTTAATGGTGTTATCTTCATTTTTTTCAATGAACTTTCACAAAACCAAATTTAAGACAATATATCACATTTATCTGTCACTGCATTAAGAAAAAAACATAAACCTGATTATCACACTTGTTTATGTAAAATGAAGTAGCCAGCTTCGTATTGTTTTCCCTCCAGAGCATCCTCACCCACTCTGGCATGGTTTTCAATGAGGTTCTATGTGATTTGGTGTGTGCCTTCATTGTTGATCTCTTCTTGGATCATGAACCTGTGTTCTAGTTCCTTCCTGCTTTATGCCTTGCACATGCAGTCCCTTCATTGTTCCAATAGACAATGTGGTCGCCTATCAAAGTTCTGTTCTCATGATTCTAGTACAGGCCTTGCAAGCCATCTCAAGAAGAGCTGGCAGCTCTTACCATTCCTCATGTATGTATGTTCTTGACCTGGAATACCTATCCAATTTTATTTAGTGTATTATTTCTCCACTGTACTTCAAACACTTGAATATACATGGCACAGGTCTTGTTCATCCTCTTACATCATGTATATGGCTTCATATATGTCATGTAGAATCTCAATAATTAGTCAACAATATGAATAACTGGATGAAATAGGAAACTTTTTTTGGTCTAAAGTTGTGCTTAGTAAGTACTTGTTAAATAACAAATGTAGATGAACGTCTGTAAAAGAGGCCTTTCTAAGCTACTATTGAAGATGACATTTGATCCATATTTAGTCTAGCAACTTAATAACTGGGAGTATCACAATCAAGAGATTTTCTAGGCTATGCTGATATATTTACCCAAAGATTTTGAGAAAGGGACCTTTTGGCAACACTTTTGATAAAGGACTTGCCCAAAGGTGTAATTCTTGGGGATAGTACAGCAGAAGACACATGGCAAAAAAGTTCTTACCTTTCCAACAAATATAGGGATATTTGTTGAGTTGGTTGCGAATCCCATCCCAAAAATCATCACTGCTTCTACATTCAAGAACTTAGCCATGAGATCCTCCAGTTCCTTGTGTATATCCAAGGTACCTGAGCAGAAGTTACATGAGGAGTGTGACCCTTGCTTTTGAACAAGCCCAAGTATAAAAACTTAAATTATACTATACATACATCAACACAGACCTGTGGCATAGCAAGAATCTTTGTCATAGTTCCAATCTAGAAACTCAAAGTCCATTTATTACAAAATGAATGTATTAATTTTGGAAACACAGTTGAATGTAGCCTAATGAAAAACAAAACTGCTGCCTCACACAGTAGTGTGGATAAAGTGTGCAAACATGTCAGGGCAGTGTTTTTTTTTTTTTTTTGTTTTTTGTATGACAAGAATTTTAGGATTCTCTGGATGCTCTGTATATAGATGTTGTTAGATACACATGTATGCTTGCTTTGTAAAAATCCATTGACTTATATATTTATATCTGCTTTGATCCTATACACTTATGGCTGCTCCCACATGCATTTTATGATGAAATAGAACTTATGAAGCATACCACAATTCCTACATCCGACAAGTAATTGTTATAATCCTCTTAGAGATTTCATTTAAGTAATTGCACACAGATTGCATGACTTCTATTACTACTAAGGGCAATAGTGTGTTTATTAAATCTTTGGAATGTATTAGATACTCTGACAAGTCTGCCATCTAAATGATTTCGTTTAATCCTAGACTTCCACTAGTGCAGGCAGTATTACTTTACAGAGAAGAAAAAACCAAAGTTTAAAAATGTCTTAGAGAAAACTCAACAGATAATCCACCCTAACCTTGAATGTTTGTTTTACTTCTCATGACCTCTCTTCCTCTCTTTCTCCCCTTCTTCCCTCTCATCATTTACTTCCTCGTCTTCCACCACCTTCTTTCTTTCTCTTCTTTGACATCATCTTTTAATACATAGCTCTGGCTGCCTTCAAATTAGTGAGACACCTATCTCAACTCTCTGAGTTCTCAGTTACAAGCAAGTATCACCATGCCAAGACTATAACCTTTTATATCCTTATTTACTGGTCTCTTATTAAATATAATCATATTACTTCTTGCTAGTAGCAAAGATTGATGCTTTCTAGATTTTGTTTGTAATCATTTTACCTTTTAGATCTACATCAGCTAATGTCATAACTACTAGCTTATGTAGTTAGTGAAATTGAAGAACTGAGCTCCAAACTATATTTGAGTTTCATTAACTTGGTTTCAACTTTAAAATTAAAGTCCTTCAAAAATATTTCCTGCTAAACACCCTATTGGCATTAGGGTTTGATTTGACTTCATTCATGGACAATTTAGTATGTGCACTGAGATGTAATATGGATATAAAAAACACCAGGAGATTTGTATTGATTATATGTGTTTAAATAGTAAATTAAAAATGACAGATGTTGCATTATATTTTTACTTGACATTTTTCCTGGAAGATAGGTATGGTTAGGTTTGCATGGTAAATGATGATATCCACTGAGCTCTCTCTCCAATGTGACAACCTGAACTTTTAACTACCCTGGCAAACCTTGAGTAAGATTGACTGTACTGTAAGCTATGGAAAAATGAATTCAGGTTTGAGAATAGGAAAACATTCAAGTGGTGAGATGTAACTTGCACTTAGAAGACTTAGAAGACACTGTTGAGATTTAAGAAAGAGCAATATTGTTGCCATGTTTAGGTCCATTATAAACACATTTCCTTCATTGTAACAATCAATATATACTACTATTCAGGATAATGAAATATCAGGATTCTATTCTCACTGTTATGTTAGTGCCATTATTATGCCAACATGGTTGAAGGTAAATTTTAGAAAGTATTAAATATCAGTTTAGAGAGTTAATTCTTAATATTTTTGTATTCACTACTAAGTAGGACTTTTGAAGAGCAACCTTTGTCCTTTATGAAAACCCACAGTATTATACAGAAGCTAGTCGGTGAATTCATTTATCCCTACAGATGTCAGAAATAACACACAGTACAGTCATTCTTACTCAAGGTTCAGTGGAGCAGTTAAATTGTCTCACTATAGATATGGATCTGATGATAAAAGAATTTATCATGGAAATCTAATGATCTGAGTTCTTATCCCAGAACTCAGTGGAAGGAGAGAACCAACTCCATGGAGTAATTCCTGGATTTCCACACATATGTCACACATACACACAAACCATAATAAAATGTACAGAAAGTTGTAATTTTGATAAAATATTTGTATCATCAAATACAAAATATATTTGGTATATGTCAAATATATATGTTTGATATATATTTGATACAGATCAGTAAATATATATATATGTATATGTATATATATATAATATATTACACACACAAACCAAAAAGAATAAATTAACATTGAAGATGAAAACATGAACACATAATCATGTACTGGGATTTATTTTTATTTATTTAGAAGACATTGACTTCCAAAGGGGATGGTCCCAGGAGTAGGCAACTAAAAAGTAGGAGACTGTTCTCCCTACATCTGCCACTAATAACTGAGTAATCTTTGGGTATTGTCCCTGAAAGTTGATAAAGAGATTGGAAGAGGTGGGTTAGGATCTCCTGACATTACATATGCTCTTTCTTCCATATAGAATGGTCTTCTGTCACTATGACCACATCTCCCACTATTTTCTCATCTCCACCCAACGTGTGAGTCATTCTCCTCCTCCCTTCTAGCTGCCCAAGACAAAACTACTCAGGAGATTAATTATATCATCATTATCCCACAATGATTAGTATTACGAAGTTGATTTCAGAATTTGGAAAAATCTCCACTATAAAAGGAGCACACAAAGGGTGCAGACAGACACACAAGACACATGACTTCCACAGATATTAAAGACACCAGAATGTTCATGGAAGTAAAAACTGTGATACTATAGTAGATGTTTTGTCCTGATGAGTACAATGCCTTGTCTAGCACTAACACTCAGTATAGACCTAGAGAGTTATATGGAGTCTTTTTTTGTGGAGAATGAAGACCTAAGAGTAGAGGATGCAATTAGGAAGATCAAAGATCCACATGGAACCAACTAGGCAGCAAATATCAATGTTTAGAGAAGCTGTTTAAAGATAGAAGGAGGCCAAATTAGTCAACTCAGTAACTGTCCCCATAAATCTTTCCTGCTTAGGGGATCAACTGAGTAACTATGTCACAACTAAATCACCTAGACACATGTGGACAGATAATTAAGATAAATCTCCACCTTTGTTCTTTCTAAACTGGCCCTTCCACATGTTTAGCTAATTGAATCACTGAAAGTTCTTAGGATGGTGTGGGATGTGCTGTTAGGCAAACAGACAGCCAAGGAACTATGGGAAATGCATGTGCCAAAGACTCTCTTGGGAGGTTTCCCAATATAAGGAATTCCGTATGGATTAATAAGGACACCACTTTTAAAATTAATTATATGCTACTTTCTTAGTACTCTAAGCTAAAAATAAAGCATGGTTCATGAGAACAAAGTAGTTGTTAGAAAGTTGATGAGCTTTCTTTCTATAGGGATCAGGCTGTGCCTCAATCCAGTGAAGATATTAAGTTTAGCTAGTGGTCCAAATAGTTGGGTAGTTTAGAAAATAACATTCTGTCTTTGGTATATAAATACTGTCTTTTGTAAATCCCAATAAAGCATAACTCTCATCCTAGTTGAAGGGACAAACAGGCGCACAATCATGTTTATTTGGCTAGTGTCAGTGGGTGTACAAATTCCTGCTCTATGTATGTATTGACTCCTGTTATTACTTTGATGTTTTCTTTATCCAGCCAGCTACTAAAATCTGCTCCATGAATCAAAAGAATAAATATGAATTGGATCTATCCTTTTGGCAGCTCACTAAGTGATATTTTCCAATGCCAAATGTCGAGTTCATTGTCATAAGTCAAGTGAATAAAAAGTAGATTCAGGATAAATGACTAAT
Organism: Montemys delectorum; assembly: GCA_019843815.1. Lineage (NCBI taxonomy): Eukaryota > Metazoa > Chordata > Mammalia > Rodentia > Muridae > Montemys > Montemys delectorum. Next base: position 36,237 of record JADRCD010231109.1, read on the forward strand.
ATCCTGGGCAAGGACTACAAGCTTCTGTTGGATTTTTAGTGATGCTGACTGGTTCACCCTCAGTCAAAGTGTACAGATCTCTGGCTTTAATACTAGCATACGAACACTGATTGATATCAATTGGATAAAGGAATAATTGAGAAGTTCATTTCTCAGTTACCAATTATTCCTCTGTGAAGCTATTTTCCCAACTGTCACTAGTCACATTTGGATCATAATAGCCTGTTTGCAGACCATTTCTAGACTTGGCCTCAACACAGGTTGTCATTTAACAGGAAGATCTGCCAGCTCTTCCCATCTGTCTTTTCTAATGGTGCTGTGGAACAGTTCACATCTGTGTCACTTTTCGTGAACTGAGGATTCCTACATCCAAGCCAGCACTGGTCCTTGTGCCTAAAGGAATCACACAGAAGTCTTTGGGTACCTGGTTTTGTTACTTGCAGTTTACAGGGTTATACTGACTCTTGGTTGAATTTATTTCATGTTAAGCATTCAGAGAAAGATGTAAAACTAGATGTTTTGTCTAGCCGCTGTGTTCAGAGACAAACAGCAGAAGGCTCTTGCATTGGCACGGCTACTTAGAACTTCACTTTAAATCAAACACTCACTATCTCTTGTTAAATTAACCATTAGTAGATAATTAGAATCAAAAGCAGGTCAAGTGTCTAAGGGAGGCATAGTTGGGTGATTGCAACACATTTTCATGGTAATATTGATGACAGAAGAAGCGTTAAGCTGACAAAATGACTTCATTTTGTGTTTTCATTCATTTTTTTAAAAAAGGATTTATTTATTTAATATATGATATAAATATGATATATATATCTGCATGTTCTCTTGTATGTCAGAAAAAGGCATCAAGATCCCATTATAGATGGTTGTGAGTCACCATGTGTTTGCTAGGAATTGAACTCAGGACCTCTGGAATGGCAGTCAGTGCAATTAACTGCTGAACCATCTCTGCAGCCCATGGTTTTGTTTATTTGTTTTTTTAAAATTAATTAATTTTTTTACACTCCATATTCCATCCCCCATCCCTCTCATCCCCCCTCCGAGGGTGGATAGCCCATGTTTTTATTCTTTTATTTCTGTTTTCTTTCCTTTTTTTTTTTTTTAAACTTTTCATTTCTTGAGAACTTCATCCATGAGTACTGTGTCGACATAATTTTCTCTACTTTCTCTTCCCCCGAGCTCTTTCCTCTTACTTCTCAACTTCATGACCTCATGTTCTTTAATTATTATTGTTACTCACACTTCACGCATGCATGCACACCCACATTTATATGTACAACTTGTTGAGTTCATTTAATGCTGCTCATATGTATTTTGGGACTGTAGAACCTGGAGAAGAAGACTGGTCTCCCGTTCTCAGGAACAATTAATTGTCCACAGGGCTCTATCTCAGGATGGTGCCTTGAAAGACTTCCTCATCTATGTTGGCATGTCAATTGGTGTTGTGTATTTCTTCAGGTTTTATTTAGGCAAACATATTACTGAGATTTCATGGATACAGTTGCAGGTCATATATAGAAGACACTATCTTGCAGCAGATTACATTTTTTGATTTTTTTATATAAATGTGATATTTTCTATGCATTTAGACAGTAAAAATATATTAAGTAAATCAACATGCTCAGTGGTTCATGTAGGAACTCGTGTGTGTGTGTGTGTGTGTGTGTGTGTGTGTGTGTGTGTGTAAGGCCTCTAGAATACATTTCTTAAGCAATATATTCTAATTTTTGGGTTATGGATATATCTCAGTTGGTGAAATACTTATGCTGCATACTGAATTCAGTCCCTAGTATGGACAAAATTAAAAACAAGACTGTAGCATACAGGACCTACTGCTTGGTGAGGGCACCGATGTCTCTCCCAGAAGTGTGCTGAGACTCCCCAGCTCTACGAAATCTAGCAAGCAGGGAAAGAATTTTCTTGACATTCAATGTTGATTTCTCAATGTCCTGAATCTCAAACTAAGTGGTATCTTCACCAATATGGTCTTACCACTTAGTTTTGATGGGCAACTAAAAACAATAACAATATCCTGTGTTGTTAGGAGTGCCTTTGAAACCTTCTTGACTAATAACTCACAGAGAGAGCCACCCCCTGCCTGGAATAGAGATTTTTCATTTAATAATTCATGTGTCATGGGAGCAGCACACTCTACCCATGTAGGATGGATCTATTCAAATTCCTTTTACAACATATTATATTTGAAAAGTTAGCTCATCTACTCATGGATTTCTATTATGCTTCTTCATAGTTTTGGTTAGCTCATCCCCTAGTCCCTTTTCTCTCCTATCTCCTAACTCCCACACACACTTAACCCCTTTAACTCTCGAGTATTTCCTACTGTTCTTCTGTGTCACCTGTGTTGTACAGTGATGATATAAATTTCTGTACAGCTTTTTCATTTCTGTTAAGTCTTCTCCACTCCCTCATTTTCTCACTTTCACTCCTTTCCATGTTTGAATCTTTCTGCCTTTGGGATTCTCTTTACTTTCAGTGAAAATATCAAGCAAATTAAGATGCTCACTCTGTCACATAGTAACACTATTGTATGTGAGTGTGGGTATTTCTCTGTGTGTGTGTGTGTGTGTGTGTGTGTGTGTTTGTGATTTAAATCAGGGTTCCACATGAGAGATAACATGAGATGCTTATCTTTTGAAGCTAGGTTACAGTACTGAGTATAATTTCTTTCCTAGCTCCATCAATTAACCTGAATATTTTATGATTTTGTTTTTCTTTACATTCAAGTAAAATTCTGTTATCTACATATTCTACATTTCATCATCTATTTGTCAGTTAATGGACATAATTTGATTGTACTATTGTAAATAGAGCAACAGTGAACCTGGATCTACAAGTATCTCTGTAGTAAGATACAATATCCTTCAGTATATTCCCAGGAGTAGCAATCTAGACTTTGAGTTCTAGCTCACCTCCAGAGTGATATCCAAAATAGCCACATTAGTTTACACTCTGGCCAACAATGCATAAATGTTCCACCTTAACCACATCCATGCTGATATTTGTTATCATTTGTATTCCTGATGATCGTCATTCTGAGGCAAGTAGACATAAACCTAGGAGGGAGAGGGAGTGAGTTGAGGGCACTAGAAGAAGTTAAAGGGAGGTAGTGGTGAGTGAAACTTTATTTATGAATTGCAGAATTATAATTTTCTATACTTTTCCTGTATCAAAAATATTTACTCTTATTCTTTTTGTCAAATTAGTAAAACTGGAAACACTAGTCTTACCTTGCAAAGGTACAGACCAGAGAGCTCCTCAATTACCTCATGAGCCTTGAAGGAGTGGGCCTTCGGTTTTACCCACAAAAACTTTGGTACAAGGCAATGCACTCTTCGGTGATACCCTGGAGAATTATTCTTAGTTTTGAGTTCTCAGCATATGAACTGAAGCAATTTTTGAATGGCAAGTCATTAAAAATATGCCTGAACTGTGTGTTTTATCTTCTTGAGTCAGGAGGTGGAAGAAGTTTGTCTGCAAATTATCAGCTTCTGTGACTCTCAACTTATGTCACTCCAGGTGCGCCTTTTGGGGGACATACTGTACTAAGGTAAAATTATTGGTATGTCACACTGACGTAGTATACTTACTTGGCTCTGTTGAACCTACTGGGCTAATTTCTACACTTTTGGAGATATCTGTGCTTGTTGAAATCTGGCTTGTGTATAATTTCTAATGCTGTCAGGGGAAGGGCAATTACAAGTGTCAGAACTCTATTAGGTCTCAGGAAATTGCCAAAAGGCTTTCAGAAACCAAGACATATTTTCATGTTTCTACTCCCAAACAATTCCTCTGAGAGAACCCTATTCCTTTTGAGGACCCTTAGAGAAAGATAAAGAGGCTTCAGAGTAAGGCAATGACATTTCATTAATCAGAATTTACAACAGTTTGCTCTGAAAGGAACTAGTGCTATTTTTAAAAAAGGGGTTTGCTATAGAAGTAAAATAATTGGAATGGAGAATCTCTGTAACTTATATAATGAAACCAATTGTTTATAAACACCTTTGTTGCATTGATTTGCATGAAAATGTTTTCATTTAAAAATCTCTTGTAGTAGTCTGCCTTGTGCATACTAGGAAAGTACTCCACCACTGAATGCTATCTCTAGCGTACCTCTCCTAGAGTCACTTAAAAAAAAAAGATCTTTACTTGATAGCAATTTCTTAGAAACTACTCATTACAAAAGAAATGCGAACATCTTAAGTTAATATTTATTTAAAGTATGTTTTGATTTCTACTGATTTGCTGCTCCATGCTGGCCTTTTCCTGAGAAGCTTGAATTAGTGAAACTATGTATTTTCTATTTAGCTTCAAAACACTTGGCAAAAATATAAAGAGATGATTTGGTAATTGAAGTGAGTGACAGTGCAGGCCAAGTTGTGAAGCTATGGTGCAGGGGAGGGACTTGCATACTAGTGGTAAAGGGCAGTGTTATTAAACTGAACAGAAGGATTTTAGCAAAATTGCATATTATTAATAATGTGAACATTGTAACTGACACTTTAGACATATGTCCTTAGTTCATCCTTTTTTATTTTTGTTGGGTTCTAAGTCAATGTGATGTGTTCATTTTGGTGATTTGAAATTGAAAGCATTGATGGCTACACCCCAAAGCTATAATTATAGTTGTAGGAATATTCCCAAATGGGCATGTCTGTAAAGTAAGCAGGATTTCCCTTTCTTTTCCTTTCCTTTCCTTTCCTTTCCTTTCCTTTCCTTTCCTTTCCTT
>JADRCD010231111.1:0-19389 GCA_019843815.1 Montemys delectorum
TGGGCACAATATTTCCTTCACCATGATAAAAATCGAAGATGATTAGATGAAGGCACTTTATTGTAGAAGACTATAGAATAAAAATCTACTTCCATAATTTGACACAAGATGTTTAGTTTCAGGATACAAGCTATTCATATGTATTGGATGTTACATGCCCACATACTCAAGCACAATGATTTGTTGACAAATATAACTCCGAGGAGACAACATAATTTCCTATTTAAGTGACTAAATAGTACAACTTGAATTTAACAATTTTATCTGATTTCAAAGATAAGAATAGAGGACTATTTATTGCTATTTTGACTAGATGATAAAACATTGTTTTGTTTTGTTTCTTTAGTTGCTATCAATGATCAAGTTTTATGCTTCCTTTTCTCTCTTTTTGAGACATTCATTCCATGGGCAGTAGGAAATGCAGAAAGAAAAACCACAGAGAAATCATGAATCACAAGATTGTAATGTTAATATAATGTTAATTATTATTTTCAATTTTTGAGTTTACAAGGTAATTACATCACTTCCGCTTTCAGCTTTCTCCCTTTAATATCTCCCAGATATCCCTTCTTTTAAATTCATGGGCTCCTTTATTATTAACTTTTGTTATGTAACATATCTATTGAACATCTACTAATAACAGTACTGGCAGAATATAAATCATACATGCTAACAAGTGATGTGAGTAGAAATTTTACAGGTATAAGTGGGTCTAATAAAGACATTAAAAGTTCTAAAATTCACTCATAAGTAAGTGGCTATAAACAAGTAGAATAAAATTTTCATGTCTCAGATATAGGCATTTTTTTACATGTATACTGGTAACTGGGGGATAGAAGAAAAAGACAGATATCCATAACTACTGTTAACTGAACTGTGGGTGGCTACATCTACCAAAGACAATTACTAAATGTTTTTCTCATACTAAAAAGTTCATGCGTATGCTTTTGTAACAATGTCACAGAAATATGTATGCATACTTTTTTACATGTATTTGATGCATCCTGGTTGTCCTTACTCTTTCCAAACTTCTTACAGTTTCCCCCTAAGTCTGTGTTTGTTTTTGTGGGGTTTGTTTTGTTTTCTGTTTTTGTTTGTTTGTTTGTTTTTGTGACCCATTGAGTTTCAATATAGGCTTCATCTTTATTACCAAGGGCCTAGTCACTGGGGCCTTGTGGGCTAGATGAAGAGTATGACTGATTCCATATCAGAAGCTACCGTTTCCATTAGTTCAGGAAGTTGAGGTATGATGATATGAGTCCCTCCACAATCTATGACTGAATAGTAACTGATCCAGTCTTATCCATATACAGTGCAGAAAATTAGGGGGTCTGTGAGACCTTTGACTTTAGTAGTCCTTTTCCAGACCTTGTTCTTTCTCCATTTTCTTCTGTATTATTGTGTAAGTTTTAGAAGGATGTAGACCATAGACTTTAAGCATGAGTACTCAATTATTTCTTACTCAGCTCTTTAAGCAGTTATGAGTGCCTCCATTCTCTGGCTCATACATGTACCTTCTTGCTCCATTCATTATAACTGGGGGATATAGTCAGCCAAGATGTTCATCTTCTCATGAATGAGTAATAAAAAATAAGGTACATGTGCATAATATGATTTTATTTCACTGTAGAGGAAAAATCAATTGGAGAACTTACTGATAAATGGATAGGACTAAAAAAATAAAAATAAACATATTCAATCCTCAGGCACAGAAAGGCACACCACACATTCTCTCTCAAGTGTAGACCTTAATTCTAAGTTTTTAGACTTGGATATTTAACTCTGAATATCTGCAGAAGCCAAGGAACTAGAAAGGAGGTCTTAGAGTGGGAACTGCCTTAAGGGAGGGAAGATATTACAATGTAGATGATATGAATTTAAACAAGTGAAACACTGAGGATGGAAAATTAAGTTTAAGCAGGGATGGGGTGGGAAAACTGGTACAAAGGAGAAAGTATAGGCCACTTAACAAAACTGAAAGACTCTGCACACCAATTTAAAAAGCCAACTAAAAAAATAGAAGAGATATCTGATAAATGGCGGGGTAAGGCCTATCATAAAAACCATGTATTTGAAAAGAAGTCAGTGACAGCTATGGGGCACCTCCTCACAAACTGTTTGTCATAAGGTTCCAACTGCTCCCCCCCCCCCCACAGACAATCTCTTGCCATTCCTTGTGGCTGCCTACCAGAACTTGTGAGTGTTAATAGCACAGTATTGCTGAAGACATTAACTTTCCTTGTAAGAGCCAGAAATTAAACTGAAACTGAGTAGGAAGCACCTCCTGATGGCTATATTTTATATTGTAGAAGATACTCTGTATGGGTTGCTAGGAGGAAGAATAGACATCCACAGTCTTCCCCACCTGTGAATCCTAGGAACTTTAATAAGAAGCTGCCCAGGCACAGATGCCAATGATATAATAGTGACAATGATGTTACAGTTACCAACCACTCTGATTGGTTTTGATCCTAGCTCCATAGAAAGAGATTCACCCCTAGTACTGTGAACCCTGTCAAAAGATGGTAACTGAAGACTTGTTAGATTACAAAGAAAAAACCTATACCTGGCTATCTAGACCTGTTTTATAAGAATTATATATATATTATTTAGAAATGTACACACTACTATCATCATACACAATATTATTTAAGCAAATTTCTAACAGTGTAGTATGCTCTGTTTTTCCCAAATAACTGCATGATGATTTTAGCTTTACTTTTTATTACTAATTTTAACTGTATTTTAATATATGTGTGACATTTTTTTTCTTGCCATCTCTAAACACTGTGTTTTAATTTATCTTGTAGTTGAGAATTATGACTTTCTGAAAAGTGCAAATCTTAGACATTTCCTTTCCATTTCTTTATCTCTCCTAATTAACCAGATAGATAGAAGTTTAATCTTTACAGATAAAAATCTCAGTAAGGGGAGGGAGATACAAAGAGAAAAATCATGATGTAACTAATCTAAATGGTAAAGGTGTAAAAGAGACTAAGAAACTGTTCTCTGTCTCTGTCTCTGTCTGTCTGACTCAGTAAACAATGAGTAATAGCCTAGCATGGAAAGAAGTGTAGCTATCTTGACTTGTCCTGGAATCTGAGTCTCTCACTCTCTTACCACTATTTAATCCATTAACCTGTACACTGCTCTTCCATTGATATTCCAACCTCAAGGAAATGAAATAAAGGAATGAGTCTTTTCTGTTCCTAGAAGATCTTATCAGCTTAGATAATTTTATTTTATTACTCTGGCTACTAGGTTACTGATTAGCTTGCCCTTCATATGTCTCCATTTCCAATAGTACACTATGATGATATTTTCAGAATTGAAGAAGGGGAAAAAACAGACAAATAATTAAAAAATATTTCTCTGTGTGTGTTCAAATTAATGAAGTAATTATGGCATTATAACTTTAACATCCAGAATAAAATGCAATGTTGAGCCTCAATGATGAAAATGTTCTTTAACAAAATGTATGATTGCATTTTGTGGTAATGCTCTATGAATAAATTATCTCAAGTATTAAAAGTGATGGAAAGTTTTATTGATTATATAAAAAGGAGTATTGCCTTTATGTTCCTCAGAGTACTTATGATGGTTCACAACCTGCATGAAAACTATAAGAGATGTGCAGTAAAGTTAATAGATCATGATATTATTTTCTTTTTATTATTGACTGTTTTATTAGATCTTTTATAGCCTCATTAAATATTTTTCAGAAGCCTAATTTAATAGCTAGATATTCAAATTAGAAATTGTCCCATTATTTTTCTTTGTTATTTAAATTTGTCTCCTTTTTCTTAATCTTTAGTTGCAGTTATTATTAATGCAACTGAAAGAACCCTAAAGAAAAATGGACAGTAGAAAATGTTTCTTTTTAATTGAAAGATGTAAGAATTATTTTCTAGACTTAACTTTTTGGAAGTAGAAGCTGCTTGGGAATTTTGAGAATCCCCGAGCTCACAAAAAGGTATAAGCTTATAGTTGGTTTTACTTGTTGGAAATAAAGATAACCTTAAAAGGAATTAAAAGTAATTAATTTGTAAATAAGCTGGCATCAAGTTGTGAGAGAAAAAAACTTTTATTAGAGTTTCCTCCCTCATTGTAGAACATAAGGAGGAGCTGTGTGAGTTAAGTGTAAGTGGGAATGTACATTGTCTTGTCTATCTGACTCTATACATCCCTTTCCTCTTTCTTACCATGTTGAAAGATAATTTCTCATTGACTATTGACCTGAACATGGCATGGACTGGTTCCTTCATCCATCCATCTACCTACTGCATGTTTGAGAAAGAGTTTCTATTTAACAAGCATCTATGAGATAAGAGGGCGAAAAATGCAGAGTGCAACAAATAACCAAACAAAAAAAAATCAAGCAAATGCCAATTGCTGTCTTGGAGAGAGTACAATAACTGCTAGAAAGAGTGTTGTTACTGTGTGCTAAGTACCTCTGCAGGAAAGCAGATACAGAATGTAGAGAAATGTTTTCCTTCTGCAGAAGTATCAAGGGCAGGACATGTTAGCTTATTTTAAAAGATATCAAAATCTGCTGTGGTGGGAAGGCTGTCATTGTAGCATCCTTTCCTTTCCCTGAGGTTGACTTTTTATATGAAATAATATGAGCACGTCATTTTGTTTTTGCGAGTGTAACTGTCTAATTCCCAGAACATTTTGCCAATATGTGTTCTTGGTACTGGTGCCAAAGAGTGACGGTAGCCATGTGCTTTACATCGGAACTTACTGGTCTATTCCAGTAGTTTACCCTTCTGATTTCAATGTTAGGATAGTAATGCTTGTATTATCACTATTTGAAATGATGTAGTTTTTAGATGTGACGAATAGAAAATAGAGAAGTAAATAAAAAAAATTTCTGTATGTGTCTTCAAATTTATGAAGTACTGATGAGATTATAATTTTAACATCTCAAACAAAATGTGACTAAAATCACTTGTTAGGTTAGGGTAGATACTCCACCATGCATGTTTGCAATCGGTATTGTTATTGATATTTCACTTGAATTTTATGGTTACCTTTTATCTTTTGATGAATTTTTTCACTGTACTTTGATAATCTGTATCTCAGTTTAAGTGAAGTGGACATTTTACCAATATTCAAAATTAACACTAAGCAAAAACTTAGCAAAAGTTCCGTTAAAGCATAATACATATAAGAAAGAACAATTCAAATACTAACTACTAAAACATAAAGCACATGTTAGAATGAGGGTAAAATGAGCTAGCAATTAAAACCAGAATGTTTTATTAAAATACTTAGGTATCTTCATCAGGAAGCTTTATTTCTCAAACAAGAAGGGGTCAAACTCTGATATCACTGAAAGGTATGTAAAGAGACCTTTATCTGCCAATCTATCATCTACCTACCTACCCACCTATGTCGTGAGCACACACCACCCTTATTAAAACAAAACAAAAAACTCTTAGAAATTCCTCTGCTAGTATGTCTTATGACGATGCCATAATAATTGAGGGAAAAAGACAGATAAAGGAAGTCTCTATGGAGTCAAATGATTTCTTTAAGTTTTGTTGATTTTTTTGATTTTCTGAAACAGTGAATAGATAAAAATTTGTCAGCCTCATATCTAAAATTTTGCTTGCCAGTATGTCGTTCTATTTCCATGAAAGCTCATACTCAATATCATAAAAGGCCCCCATTCTCCCCCAATTCCTCAGTCCAAGGAACACCTGGCACACTTTAAATTTATCCTCTTCCAAAAATTCTTTGTTTTCCACCGTAAGTTAATCAGCATTATTCATTCCTTTCCAACAATTACCTGAATTCTAGCATTAACTTCTCCTATAGATCTTTTTTAACCATCTAGGGCAAAGCAATATGTTCATTGATTTTCAGTGACATTTTACAGTTTGACTTTCCTATTCGTAATAAACTCCTGAAGTTCTGTTCTTTTATTCATACATTTATTTATTGTTGGTTGACAAGTAGTAAAACTTGTGGTTTTGAGAATGGTTTACTTATATTTGCCTATTAGTGTATTTAAAGTGCTTATGATGGTTTCTAATGTTAAAGGGGCTTGAAATACAAACGGAAAAGCTTCCTACCACCTTAGTCTCAAGCAGCAAGAACAAGTAAGAAGAAAAGGAAACCGAGCAGAAGGCTTGGAGGTTCACTGTCTTCCTGATCCTTCCTGCATTTTACTAACTGTGTACTCATTTTGTATATTGGCTGTCACATATACTTTGTTGATGAATTGTGTTAAAGATGATGGTAGTTTGTCACATTTATTTAAAGTATCTTCACTGGTTGCTATTTTAAAACCATCCTATTTATGTTACTAATTAATTCACTGCTGTGTTCTCTTTTCTTTCTTTTCTTTTTTTTTTTCTTTTTTCTTTTTTTTTTTTTTTTTTTTGGTTTTTCGAGAAAATTTTTTTTTGTATAGCCCTGGCTGTCCTGGAACTCACTCTGTAGACCAGGAATCCGCCTGTGTCTGCCTCCCAAGTGCTGGGATTAAAGGCGTGCCCCACCACCCCACAGCTGTTTTAGTTTTTTTTTTTTTTCCTTTATTTTTGAAACTTTCATAGCAGTAATTTTATCATGTTTTGGGGTTATATTTTGTATGCTAATTAATTTACCCATTATAGATGATGCATTAATTTTTAGTAAGCATACTGAGTTGTGTAACTCAGCATCAGAGCCATTTTTACAACATCACTTGTTTCCATATGTTGTTTTGTGCCCACTTGCATACAGAAAGCTCCCACCTTCATTCCCAGGCATTCAACAGTTTATGTCTTGTCTTATAAATTCACTGTATGCCTTTCAATTCTACAGCATTTCACTATTCATTCAAGAACAGCATGCACCCATATTTCATTTATTTATAATAATGGTGAATTGTGCATATGCAAAATGTCGTGCTTTTATGTTTTCCAATTGTTGGATTGTGTTATTTCTGACAAGATGAGGAATGACACCCTCAGAGTCTTGATGTCATCACTGTTCTTGAAAGGGTACCTTATAGTTCTCCCGTTATATGATAGTGCACTTTTTGAATCACCTTGTTACTTTAAAACAATCCAGATGAGAAATGATGTGCCATTTACCTCATCCCAATAAAATAAGGGGCTCTGTTCTCTTAATCTTTGCCTAAGGTTGTTAGTGACTGTATAGCATGACTTGATGAAATATGTTTTATTGTTATTTTTCCTGGTTAAAAAACTTAGTATATACATTTCTTCCAAATATTTTAAAATTGTTCATTGTCCTTGACATACCTGTGATGTATGTAAAACAAAACTTCTTTATTTTATGCATGCTTTGCTTCTTCCACCATGTGCTTCTTGGGGGTGGACTCAGGCAACAAGAGCCTTACCCTCTGAGCCATCTTGCTGGTGCCCAAACAAAATTCTGTCAAGTGATCTCACTAAGCAATAAATGCAGATAGAGCTATTATCAATATGTACTTTTCAAAATATTCTCTAGTGTTTTTCCATTTATGACCACCTGCAAGTAACTGAATAATAATCAGTTACAAAAGAGTGAGGGAGAAGGGCTGGTTTGCTCAGCAGTGATAACTAAGGCCCTCCAGATCCTTGTGGGTGTTTATAACCCTGCTTGCCACACAGCTAGCTGCTGGCAGTCAGTAGAAAATGACATAATGATGGCGCCTTAGAGATAAGAAATATTCCTGATACCAGCATGCTGAGTAGCATTCAGGGCCTAAGGTTCACAATTACTAGACACATCTGATTTCTACTTTTCATCAGGAATTTAAAGTGAAATTGTAAAACCTTTAAAAACATAGTCAATAGGACAAAGACTTCTTTAGATATTTTCAATAACAAATAACTAAACAAAAGATTTCTTTGTCAATGATAACTCTTTAAGTCATACATTCATTCGATCCTTATGAGAATTATCTTAAATAGAATACGCTTACATTTGTGATCATCTAGAATGTAAAAGCAAGCAACTACTTTGAAATCATAGACTTCAGTGACTAACGGGGAAAGAGGTGTGCAGAGGCGGCTAAAATATGGATATTTATTCCAGATTTTGTTTTGGCCTCTTTTACTCCCAAAGTAAGTGTTTTACAATTGAATTGAAGAGGACTGAGCAAGTCATGTAAATTGGCTATCGGGAGAGCAAAATAATTGCCTCCTATGCTCTAGTGAGTGACTACAAAGTGCCTAAGAAGACAGACAGCATGGACAGCACTGACCGTCCAGCATTGAAACTCTAACTTACATCAGCCCAAAGACCCAAAGGCAAACATTGAAACCAGGCTAGTGTAGGAATCAGGGTGTTGTTTTAAGACATGGTTGCGGTTTTTAAATGAAGGAAATGTGAAAGTGAGAGGAATAACATTATTTAATATAGCCAATTAGATTAAAAAAATGCAGTGGGCCAAAGAAAAAAGGTAAGCCCAGATGATAATAATAATAAAAAAGAGATCTTTTTCTGCATCAACGATGAAGATACTTGGTGCTCAGGTGACTTAATTTTACAGACCCAAAGGAGCAGCAGTGACAGATAGGAGAGCAGCAGAGGAACTGAGAGAGAGAGGGACAGACAGACCAAGACTGTAAGAACAGGGAAGAGCCACAGTAGGAATTATGAGACAAGTTGTACAACTTGTAAACATGGCTGGTGGGATATAATATATACTGCTTCAAATATATAAATTCTAAAAATATATTAAGGGTAAAATACCTGGGTCTTGGTTCAATAACCTCTTCCTGACCTATATTTCTTCAAGAATAAAGGTGATTTTTTTTCTAGTGCCTCTAAACCTATTTTTTGTTTCTAAACAATTTGCATTTCCTATCATCTTCATTAACTGTGTTAATGTAACTTGCAGAAAATCTCCATGTAATGCTAAATGTTCTTTCAGGATCATGGATCTGTTTACATTACTTCCAGAATAACTGGATTTTCAGTCACATGAGCATCAACAAACATGAAATGATGACTCTGTTATAGGAAATAAAAAATGGGTATAATTTTTGTCTTCATTAACAACTATTCTTATATTTTATATAATAATAGTCTCCTTTTTCCAGATGTCATGTATTTGGAGATTTGCAAGATGCTATTTCTATGAAGTCCATGACAAACTTTATCAGCAGGTTTTGGAGTTTGTCAGTGGAGAGGCTAAATTGAAAGGAAGCATTGGTTTCAAGGCAAAGTAGATTCAAATTTTCTAAAAGTTATCTTTATAGGCCTGGATTTAGCAGATCCAAACTTTCTTATTTTCTAAAAGTTACCATGAAGATTGACTTTATTTGCTCACCTATTGCCTTATAAATGAAGCTACTTACTCATTCTAAATTTGATTTATCAAGAGTTTGCCAATAAATATTCTATGGTGGCATAAGTACCCTAATTTTAACTGTCACTCCTTGTTGAACTCTAATATACCACCTGATAGAATTTACTGTAGAGCCAATGTAAACATTTACAAATTTTGAGGAGTTGAACTTTCTGTTACATTTGCATCAGTTAGAAGAAATAAATGTTGCTTTCAATTTTGCATTCCATTTTGAGCATAGAGTTTAGATTTCTTTTGAGTCTGAGTAGCTATGTTTAAATCTTGTCCTAACAATATTTCATATCCTAAAAATGATATACTGTCTAAATAAATTTTGTTTATATGTATTAAATATGATGTTATTTGTTATTATAAAACTAAGGACTAAGTATTTATTTACATGTATTTCCCCGGTTATATTATTTGTGTGTATCTTGTAGAATTCTGAAGGTATTGAGTTTGGTAGCTCTAACTAACATCTTGGGACACTTATACTAAAGAGAATGGAGGAAACAGTGTGTGTGGTTCTTCCTGTGAAAGATGTTCTTTTAATATACAGGTGTTTGGTAAGAAAGAAAACTAGGCTATCTGCATCCCTGCTAGCCTAACAGAGCAAATCATAGAGGGGGATTCACATGCAGAGAGCACATGAGTCACTGGTACTGTCAAGAGTGTCTCCAAAGATGTTGAGGATAGGTACTGTGGGATGACTTGCCCTGCTGGCAAGTTCATCTTACGTGTTTCTTACATTTTTGTTTCACAAAAGATTCATTCACTGTGCAGAAAGAGGTGTCTCCACAATCTACTGCACAACTGAATTGATCTCTACCATGCTTTTTCTTTCTGGAGGATACGGTCTCTATCAAGCCTAGTACACCTTGCCTGAGGATTGTTTCTTTATGTGTAATAACCAGCTCTTTTCTGTCTTACACATATTGCTTTTATTTTTTAATTATATGCAATAATTTTATTTCAGGCCTGTTTCACCTAAGAGCACAAGTGGCTATCATGGCCAAGCACTCTGTAGTCTTTCCAGTGTCTTCTCTGTCAAAGGAGTTAATCACTACTTCAAACACTTAAGCATTGTGATCCCAGAAAAAAATAAATTTATGCCATCCCTCTAAGACTCAAAGATCTTTCAGCAGGAATTTAAGACATGGGAGATGGAAGGTCTATGAAATGCCATCTTCTGGTAAGACTTGGGTGTTGCAATAAAGAATTCACAGGAGGTGTGGATGTCAAAAGGCAGGCTTGGATGGAGAAAGGATACAAAGGACTCTGTCCTTACTATTAACCTATTTGTTTCTGGGCAATTTGGGAAGAGGAGGAGTCACTGCCTACCACAGTGTACAAATCAGTCATCCCTGAAGTCTACAATGGACAGTTTGAGTTGAATGCTCACACAGATGTGTCTAGTTAAATTAAGTGGGTCAAAAACCCATGCCAAAATCATAAATCTTGGAAAGAGATAATTAGGGAGTGAGAAGTGTAGCTGACTAGGATGTGATAAAGATAATAGGAGACATGGAGGAGACAATTGGGTTACAATAGGGCAACATCTGATTGCCATTTTTAAGTGATTCTTAAACATGGGTGCTGTTACTGAAAATGCATTTCAAAAGTTAATTTTATATACCTATGACAAGCTGATACTGCTTAAACGGTTATTTTATGAAATAGTCTTTTGAAATCAAGGAAAAAGAATAGCCTTTATATATTTTGACTTCTTTAACTATTATTTTTCATTTCATAGGTAATCTGTTGTATCACTATATGTCATGCCTATCTTGGAAATAAAACTGAACAACTGTATAAGAATAAAACTGAATATATAAAAGAAAACATTATTCTTATACAAACAGTTTATTTCACTAGCTCACAGAAAGAGGCTTGAGTCACCTTTTAAGATTACCTATACAGAATAATCATGAAGAATTTTCAAGCTACTATACATATAAATATGCCAGGAATTTTATTTAGCTCATAGAAAAGGCAACATAAATTGATAAAACAATCACAGAAACTTTCATAATTAATGTTCATTGCAATCTCTATTTTTATGTAATTGAAAACTGCATCAAAGCCAAACATCTTTGCCAAATATATCATGGAAACAAATAGTTTTGCTAAGAAAACTTTGAAGGAATTGCTCCTGCATAGGGTACTTCTGTGCCACTGATAAAAGAACAAAAGAGAAAAACAAATTATTCTAAGAAACAAATAGGGACAACGATGCTCAGGGATAAAACAAATGCTGAATCAGAGCTATAAAAAAAAAATGGCAAATCCAAAAAGCTGGCTAAGGAGAGGTGTGAAGCCTGAACGAGGCTAACAGAAAGGACACTTGACTGAAGCTAATTTTGAGCCATGGAATATACAAGCATTGATTTGTTTGCAGACTAAATACCTCTAGAGTTTTCAATAGCTGTAATTAAAGAAGTATGGGGCCCTGTGAGAGGAGACTAGATAGGTTGGCTGGTGAGGCTGATAACATGAAATATTTTCATGAGTTGTAAAGTTCTAAATTTTTATGACATGTTTATTTTTTAAAAAGCAGGCAAAATAATATGTATTAATATGTAATCTAGCAATATGTCTGCTCTGGCAAGGAATCACATCTAAAGACCTTCTAGGTCTGTGTGATCTTGCTGGAATGCAAACATTCCACATACCTTTAATCCCTCTGGCTGGAGTGAAGATGTACACTTACTACACACATTTAATCCCAACTAATGAAGGTAATTTAGTTTGTAGAAGTAAGCAGTCATATTTGAATAGGACATCTCTTTGAGGGGCAGACAAAGTGATGAATCAGAGAACAATTTGATAGAATGTGTCAGAGATAGGTTACACCGAACTGTCATGAGGACAGGAAAAAGATGCTATTTAAGATCAGTGCAGAGATAAATCAGTGAGTCAGTTTTGGTTCAGTAAAGTTAAGCTGAGTACAGTGGGTGAAAATCAGTTTATCAGGTTCAGAGGCATTTTCCTTTATAAGTAGATCAATTCAGTCAGGAGCTGAAGCCAATTTGAATAAATAATTTTGAGAGGAGTTTGAGCCAGAGCATCTGAGTTAGACCTGGCAAACAGAGTTTAGAAAGAGCTAGAAGGGGTGAGTTTAGTCAGCAGTAAGCCTCAGAGGTGACAATTACATCTGGAATAAAAGTCACATTTACAATAATAAGTATATATTTGATATCATCAGTTCTTTAAAAAATGAAAGATGGGATTTAATGCTAGTTGACATATTATTTATTATTAAAAGAAACTTTTGGTATGTGAAGGAAATCTTATCTCTTCACATGTGGTTATCTATCTGATAAATTGGTAACTGTATATCAATTTTTTAATTTTTTTAAGTTTCTTTATTATTATTATTATTATAATTCTTTTCACACTCCAGATTTTATTCCCCTCCAGATCTACCTTCTCACTGTACCACATCCTATACTTCCTCCCCAACCTCTTGTCTCCATGAAGATGTCCTCACCCTCCCTCCCCACCAGTCCTCTAAACTCCCTGGGGATTCCAGTATTTTGAGGGTTAGATGCATCATCTCTGAATGAACTCAGACCTGGAAATCCTCTACTGAATGTGTGTTGGAGGCCTCGTATCAGCTGGTGTATGCTACCTGGTTGGTGATCCACTGTTTGAGAGGTCCAGATTAATTGAGACTGCTGGTCTTCCTACAGGGTTGGCCTTCTCCTCAGCTTCTTTCAGCCTTCTTTAATTCAACAACAGGAGTCAGCTGCTTTCCATTGAGCAGAGAGTTGTTCAGTTTCCACATGTATGCGGGCTTTCTGTTGTTTTTGCTGTTATTGAAGATAAGCCTTAGGCCATGACGATCTGATAAGATGCATGGGATTATTTCAATCTTCTTGTATTGGTTGAGGGTTGTGTTGTGACCAATTATGTGGTCAATTTTGGAAAAGGTACCATGAGGTGCTGAGAAGAAGGTGTATTCTTTTGTTTTTCGATGAAATGTTCTGTAAATATCTGTTAAGTCCATTTGGTTCATGTCTTAGTTAGGGTTTCTGTTCCTGCACAAACGTCATGACCAAGTTGGGGATGAAAGGGTTTACTCAGCTTACTTCCACATTGCTGTTCATCACCAAAGGCAGTCAGGACTGGAACTCAAGCAGGTCAGGAAGCAGGAGCTGATACAGAGGCCATGGAGGGATGTTCCTTGCTGGCTTGCTTCCCCTGGCTTGCTCAGCTTGCTCTCTTATAGAACCCAAGACTACCAGCCCAGATATGGTACCACTCACAAGAGGTCCTCCCCACTTGATCACTAGTTGAGAAAATGTGGACCTCACATTTTCAATTACAGCTGGATCTCATGGAGGCATTTTCTCAACCGAAGATCCTTTCTCTGTGATAACTACAGCTTGTTTCAAGTTGAAACAAAACCAGCCAGTACAGTTCATAATCTCCATTAGTTTCCCTGTGTCTCTACTTAGTTTTGTTTCAATGACCTGTCCATTGGTGAGAGTGGGGTATTGAAGTCTCCCAGTATTATTGTGTGGGGTTCAGTGTGGGTTTTGAGCTTTAGTAACGTTTCTTTAATGGGTGCCCTTGCATTTGGGACATAGATGTTCAGAATTGAGACTTTCTCTTGGTGGATTTTCCCTTTGATGAATATGAAGTGTCTTTCCTCATCACACATGATATAACTTTTGGTTGAAAGTCTATTTTATTGGATATTAGGATGGC
Organism: Montemys delectorum; assembly: GCA_019843815.1. Lineage (NCBI taxonomy): Eukaryota > Metazoa > Chordata > Mammalia > Rodentia > Muridae > Montemys > Montemys delectorum. The sequence goes on from JADRCD010231111.1 coordinate 14,006, forward strand.
AACTACAGCTTGTTCTTTGGGACCATTTGCTTGGAAGACCTTTTTCTATCCTTTTACTCTGAGTTAGTGTCTGTCTTTATTATTGAAGTGTGTTTCTTGTATGCAGCAAAATGCTGGATCTTGTTTGCATATCCAGTCTGTTAGCTTGTGTCTTTTTGTAGGTGAGTTGAGTCCATTATTATTAAAAGATATTAAATAGAGATGACTGCTAGTTCCTGTTATATTTGTTTTTAAAGGAGGCTTTATGTGCTGTGGTTCTCTCCTTTTGGTTTTGTTGTAAGATGCTTAATATCTTGTCCTTTCTTTGTGTAAGTACCTTCCTTGTGTTGGAGTTTTCCTTCTAGGATCCTCTGTAGAGCTAGATTGGTAGATAGGTACTAATTGAATTTGGTTTTATCCTGGATTATTTTACTTTCTCCATCTAAATCAATTGAGAGTTTTGCTGGATATAGTAGCCTGAGCTGGCATTTGTGTTCCCTTAGAGTCTGCATGAACTCTGACCAGGCTATTCTGACTTTCATAGTCTCTTTTGAGAAGTACAGTGTAATTCTGATAGGTATACCTTTGTATGTTACTTGGCCCCTTTCACTTGCAGCTTTTAATATTCTCTCTTCTGTACGTTTAGTGTTTTGATTAATATGCAAGGCGAGGAATTTCTTTTCTGGTCCCGTTTATTTGGTATTCTATAGGCTTCTTGTACCTTTATGGCCATCTCTTTAGGTTGGGGAAGTTTTCGCCTATGATTTTGTTGAAGATGTTTTCAGGTCTTTTGTGCTAATTTTTAGATGTGTTGGTGTATTCAGGGCTTGCTGTGGTGGGAGAACTTGGTTCTGATAATCCCCACCTATATAGGCTTCTATATATTATGGTCTTGAGCTTGTCTCTAGCCTTGTGGTTATCTCTGCTGTTTGCTGGTATGGGTGACTGTCTCGAGTCTGCCTCTTTTGTCTCTGGGTTGCTTCAGGTCTTCTGGTAGGCCTAAGGCCCTGGCTGTAGCAAACCTCTTGTGGGGCGTTCCAACTGGGGGATGTTTAGAGGGGCAGAGAAGCTGCTGCTCGGTTGTCCTGGCTGCAGTAGATCTCCTTAGAACCCTTCAGACTGTTGAGTCTTCAGAGCAGCAGTCAAGCTGTTGTCCTGTGTGAAACTGTTCTCCAGCTTCTGTTTCCCTGTGTGTAGCAGAACTCTAGACAGGCTTTCAGTCTGTTGTGTCAGTTGCCCTTCATGCTATAGAGCCCCTGGGAAGGTCTTCAGACTTCAGTGTTGGTTTTCCAGTTGCCCTGTGTGCAGTGGATCTCCTGGGATGCCTCAGGCTGTGGTGTTGGTTAACCTGCATGCAGTAGATCTTCTAGGATGCCTCAAGATGTGCTCTGAGTGCAGAGGATCTTCTGGGATGTCTCAGGATATGGTGACTTCAGGAGAACAAACTAGTTAGCTGTCAAACTCTCTGAGTGCATGGTATCTTCTGGGAAGCCATAGGATATGGTATCTTCAGGGGAGCAGACTAACTAGCAGTCTGTCCCAGCAGAAAAGACCAGGGAGAAGGGGAGTGGTATTCGGCAGGCAGGTAGGGATTTTAGGGGGTGATGGGTACCCGAATCCACTAGGCTCCCAGCAGCAGCTGTAGGACTTTGGGAGGGTTCTTTCCAAATGCTCTGAGTGCAGTGTATCTAATGGAATGTCTCAAGATATGGTGGCTTCAGGAAAGCAAACTAGTTAGCAGTCTGTCCCAGGAGAAAGGACATATATCCATTTTTTAACCTAACATAATGTCTTTAATTTTATTTAATGATAATATTTTATATTTCAATATCAAACAGACAAGTCCTTTGCTATAAAAGAAAATTAGTATTCCAAAAAGGATTTTGGTCAACTCTGTCCAAATACCACAAAATAAATTATAAGATTGCTACCCATAGCAAACTATGTATAGAAATAACTAAAAATTACCAGTGGTACTATGAAGCACCAGTCATTCCTGAGATATCATTTATTAGTTACCCAACAGCTTTGTTTGTTAATCCACAGGAAAGAATTGTATTGATGTTTAAGGCACTACAAATGGTGGCATTATTTTGGCAGGAATTTATATGGCCTTACTTGACTTTCAACAGAGTTTGAAACAAGAATGCATACCACAGAGCTTTATTAAAAATATTTTGAAAGAGTATTTTTGTATAAGTCCATTTATCTAGGAAGTGACATTAGATATACACCTGAAATTATGTGACTAGTATCTTGCTTCTATGCTTAATATTTTAAAGATCATTGACTATAGTGGACATGTCCATAAAAATGATAAAGAGTATATTTATTTATCCAAATCATAATAAAGATTATATTGATTTAAAAATAATAAAGAATAAACTGATGGCTAAATGTGTTTATAACCCTGGAGCTAAACTTTGAGGACCAACTTCAAGCTGGGAGAATGGACAAAACTGGACCAGTAGAGCCTAGGAACATTGTTGGGGAGAAGAGTAGGACTAATGGTTGCATTTTAATATTGGTTGGAGCAGGGCTGGAGATAAAAAAAATAGTGGAGAAAATGAGCAAGGTACATGAAAAACATAGTAAAAAGAGGTATGGACTCATTCATCCTGGTTAAAAGGCATATGTTATTAGAGCATATGAAGCAGAAAATAGATTTTCATTAGCAAGGACGATTTCACATGCAGAAATGTTAAAATATCCATTCCCAGTGTCCTGACTTGTTATATATTCTCTTCAGGAAATAATGCTTTTAAAAATTTAGGGTTCTGGATGCATAGAAGATTAGAAAAATAAAAACTAGAATGTAAATAACTTTTGCCAGTTATGCTACATTCCCATAAACTCAAATTCATCAGAATACAAGGTTTTACTTTTTATTTTGTTCATTCTTTTAATATTTCCTTTACACATATTATGAATAAATGTATTACATAACATAAGTATCATATACCATATATATAAAGAACATACATATATTTTTCTATTTATGCAAAATGAATGATTTACGATATATTTAACAGTAGTGGTACACGACCATAATAGGTTATAGTTCATGTTTAGTTTAAACTACACAAATATAGTAAAATTGATGTTAAATAATAGAACCAGCAATACCTGGGAGATGGGAAAGATCAAATTTGCCTAGTACAATAAACAATAAATTTTACCGATAAATTGGGAATGAATTTTCATCAAAGTAGTAGATAACACTAAGCCTTTATTCCCTGGAAACTGAGAACATGATGGTATTGACCAAATGTTGATATTTTTTCAGTGTGAATTCCTAGTATCTAAAACATTTATTGGAATGCCATTTTGGAATGTTATTTATTAAAATGTCAATTACTTTTCATGCATTTATTATCAAGCAAGTGTCATGCTCTGACTTTTATGTCATATAAGGTAGTAATGTCATTTGGACACCTGATATATACCGAGGCTACAGATATTATAAGATATTTGGTGTATGAGAAACCACATATGTTCTCTGAAATATAATTTTACAATACTGGATAAATGCAGATATAAATGTAACATTTCTGATCCTTACATCTGTTATAATAACAGACTTTGGAGAGTTGAGTCTGCTTGATGATATCAGAAGGGAATGATGCTTTGCAAGCAGTTCTTCATGCATTTGCCATATGGAAACATGCTGCCTTAACTGAATTATTAAAAACCCATATTATTCACTTGTCTCAAGAATATAAAACATGGTTTTCTATAGTGACATTTAATATAGAATTGTCAGAGCCAGAGTATACCTGTGAAAACAAAAGCTGATTGTAAAATAAAAAGAATCAGTGTGTTACCGAGCTACGCTAGACTATTTGTAGGAAAGAAGAATGAACTAATTAGATGGTAATAACAAGCTGCTGTTAAATGACATCTGGAAAAAAAAGTGAATGATTACCTTCAAATGAAAGTTGTAACATCTTATTAGACCTTCCCAATGCATGAGCAGCTGCTATTAACTCACAATATTATGATGTTGAACATTACCAGAAGGTGTTCCTGGACCCTTAACACCACAATTGGAACTATTTCTATGTCTACATGACACTTACAGACTTACATGAGTAGTCTGTTTTCCATTGATGCTGGCCACATGTGTTTGAGTGTTTGTAGGTGTGTGTGTGTGTGTGTGTGTGTGTGTGTGTGTGTGCATATTTTTCCTACCTCTATATTATCCTCCATTTCTGTGATTTCTTTATAAATTTTCTAGATTTAGTTTGTTTTTATGAGTATGAGTTTCTCCTGGTTCTTTTGAATAGATATATGCACATCATATGTTCCCCGGTGCCTGTGAGAGTCATAAGACAGCATCAGATTCCTTGGAATTGAAGTTATCAATGTGCTGAGAGTAGAACTTAGGTGATCTGCAAGAACAACAAGTGCTCTTAACAAATGAGCCTTACCCAACTCCTCCATTCCTTTGACTTTTGACTCCAGGAATACAGTGATATGGTGATGACATCTGGAATTTTTAATTGTGACAAATTTTTGTGGGACACTGACTGATAATCAGACAGGCTTAGAAATGTGACTAGAGGCATGCAATTCTGGAGAAAATATAAGAACATGGAGTTTCCCTTCAGTATGAAAATAAGGGCAAAGAAAACAAAACACCCTTTAATCAAAGCCAAGTAATATAAGTAAAATGTGATTTTTATAACTCTAAAAATGTTAATTTTACTGGTAGACAGTGCTCTCATCATTCTAGATTATATTTTAGTTAATTGACATACAACCACAAGCTTCAAACATATATTGGTGTTATTCTACTTTTTATAAAGTCTAGTGAAACCTCACAATAAACAAAGAATACTGATACAAGCTAATCAATTCTACATTTAAGATTTGAGTTCACCCTTTCTCCATACATTATGTTAATATTATAAAAAAAAACCCTAATTTTCAGTGTGTGTTTGTTTGTTCATTTAAGATAAGCTTTGTAGATCTATAAGCAATGCTTTGTGTATCACTGAAATTGTTATTCTCAGAGGTGTCTTGGTGTCCTTAGTTTTTTATCTCTTGGTCAACACACAAGGTAAGCTCAAGTGAATCAGGAAAATAATGAACTTTCTCTTGCTAATTCATTACTCTGCTAAACCTATCACAAAGACTATGATTAAATGTCTGTACAAAGAGGATGAAGAATAATAGCTTTCACTAATCCTATGTAGTAGTTACTTCATCCTGGTTTCTGTAAATGAATGTATTTTTCATGTGACAAACATTTACATGAGTTTTTTAGAAGGAAAATACAGTCCATCATGTATTCAGAAAATCCCAAATGCAAGTTATGCATCTTTAAATGCTACAGATATAATGAAAATGGAACCTCTAGTTACAATTAACCTTTTTGTCATTTGTGTTTCCTTTTCTGTTTC
>JADRCD010231112.1:0-15000 GCA_019843815.1 Montemys delectorum
TGCCTGCTGCTATGCCTGCTGCTGCACCTGCTGCTGTGCCTGCTTTCATGTTTCCCCACCTTGATAGTGATGGATTCGATTCTGGAACTATAAGCCCAAATAAACCCTTCCTTCTCTAAGGTCATAGCAAAGAAAATGAACTAATACAAGGGTCAAGCATGAAGATAAATTTTCTGAACTGCACTGCACAGGATATTCCTCCCTGGGAACCCTTCCCATTCTCAGGAGTTCTCATTCATTTTTTCCATAATAAATCTGCATTCCCTTTGCTCAAAACAAACAAACTGCAAGGGGGACAGTGGACCAATTCCCAGCGAAGGGAAGAGTGGCTGAGAAAAGCCAAAGCCCTTGATAGCAGGTAAGAGAAGAAATGATTTGGCCTTATCGCATGAGCCATTGTTGGGTGGGCAGGCAGGTGGAAGTGTCAGTTCTGGATAGATAGGTTGGGCCTTGGTGTGTTGTTAAGTGGTGAGTTTTACACTGCAGGCTTAGGAGTTAGGCTCTGGATATTTGGTCACTCGGGGATGAACTTCGAGTAGCCATGGCATAGCTGTTAAAGTGTGGGAACTCCACTTTTAATTTTGGCCTCTGTCTCTATAGATTCCCCCAGGGGAAGTTTGCTGGCTAATTCCTTCCTGAGAAGGGGGATTCATTGTTGTTGTTTTGTTTATTTTTTATTTTCTTTTGAGAGAGGATCTTTCTTTGAAGCTCAGGCTAGCCTTGAGCTCATGATGATCCTCCTGCTTCAGCCTTTCAAATGCTGTAGCTGAGGAGAGCTTTAATAAGGAATAGATATAAGGAAATCTGAATTCAAGGAAAGAGTGCTTGAGAGTGTGAAAGAGGTGGTGTGTTAGTCAGGTTTCTGTCATTATAATAAAAAACCTTACATAATTAACATGAGGCTGGAGAGATGGCTCAGTGGTCAAGAGCACTGTCTGCTCTTCCAGAGGTCCTGAGTTCAACTCCCAGTAACCTCATGATGGTTCACAACCATCTGTAATGGGATCTGGTGCCCTCTTCTGGCCAGCAGGCATACATGCAGGCCGAATGCTGTATACATAATAAATAAATCTTTAAAAAAATAATTAACATATGAAGGAAAAAGTCTTATTTTGAAAATTATTTTTAGTAAACATATATGTGTGTGTACGTGTGTGTGTTTAAGCACATGCCTGTGTGTACATATGTATGTATGCACATGCACGTGTGAGTGTGTATATGTGTGTGCACATGCGTGTATGAGTGTGTATACACGTGTGTGTATACACATGTGTGTGTGTGTTTGTATGTGTGTGTATGCACATGCATGTGTGCACACATGTCACAGCAGGCTTTTGGAAGTCAGAGGATAACTTTTGAGAGTCAGTTCTTTTCCTCCAGTGTGTGTTCTGGACCAATCTCAGGTGCCTTGGGCTTGCCCAGCCAGCACTTACACTGGCTCACCAGACTGAAAGGCTTACCTCACTCACAGCTCTGTTGGTGTCAGTCTGCGATCAGTTGGCCCAGTGTTAAGCTTGTGCTAAAATGGCACAAGTGCATAAGGGCAGGAATGTGTCGTCGAGCAGCTACTACTCACCTGAGGGCAGAAGCAGAGTAAACGGAAGGTCTGGAGTCCTGAGTCCCCCACAAGGACCTCCACAAGGCAGCACTGAGCCAAACCACAAGGAGGGACTAGAACCTAGGGTGTTAAAAGTTCTGACCCATCGCAGCCAGTTTGTCTGCCTCCCAGGCTGGCTACAGACATCTGGCTCCTCCCCCAGCCCCTTCCTACTTCACTGTTGAGTGCCAGTGGCATGCTTGTTTGTGTCTGCCAGCTTAACTCTGAGGGGATGCGCAGCTCACTGAACACCTCAAGTCTAGAGCATGATTAAGTATAACTTTTAGCTCTGAAAAAAAAAAAAAAAACAGTCTCAAAGTTAATTGGTGAGCTTCTGAGTAGGCAGTGCCCTTGACATTTGAGGACTCATTGGCTTCTATCTTGACTATCTTGGGGCAGCCGTTGGGAGGCTGTCAGACACGGGTGAACTTGAGCCATTTCAGAATCTGCCTTGGGCTCATTTCTTATTCCTGTTTTTCCATTGCATAGAAGCACGATATTCAATTAACATATAAGAGCTTTTTGTTTTTTTAATCCAGAGGACCAACTTAAAGCTTAAGTGGCTACCTTTTGCAGAGAATACAGCAAAGGAGATATTGCCCCCCTTTCTGTGGCCATTTTATTTCCTCTTTATTGATGACCAGGAAATCTAACAGAGTCTCCCAGCTCTCTCGGGTGTCTTGCTTCTTAGCTCTTCTGCCCGGCTGTGACCCGTGAAGGCCTGTTTTTGCCAAGCTGGACCTGCTTCTAGCTCTGCTGTGTCTGTAAACTTTACAAGAGTGACCTCACTGTCAAGGGCAGTAGTTTTCCGTCATAAAAATTATTCCAGGGCCAGGGAGATGCTCAGTGGGTAAAGGAGCTTGCCCCCAAGCTTCATGACGTGTTAGGTTCTTGGCCCTACATAATGGAGGGAAGGCACCAGCTCCCACAAGCCATCCTTTGATACCCACAGATGTGAGGTGACATTGCATATGTGTGTGTGTATACACACTAAACAAATAAACAAATAAAAAATGTAATTATTAAAAATGACTCAGTTTTGCCACATGTCTTAGTCAGGGTTTCTATTCCTGCACAAACATCATGACCATGAAGCAAGTTGGGGAGGAAAGGGTTTATTCAGCTTACACTTCCACATTGCTGTTGATCACCAGAGGAAGTCAGGACTGGAACTCAAGCAGGTCAGGAAGCAGGAGCTGATGCAGAGGCCATGGAGAGATGTTCCTCACTGGCTTGCTTCCCCTGGCTTGCTCAGCCTGCTCTCTTATAGAACCCAAGACTTCCAGCCCAGGGATGGCACCACCCACAGGGGGTCCTACCCCCTTGATCACTAATTGAGAAAATGCCCCACAGCTGGGTCTCATGGAGGCACTTCCCCAACTGAAGCTCCCTTCTCTGTGATAACACCAGCCTGTGTCAAGTTGACACACAAAACTAACCAGTACAGCACACTTACACAGACATTCTGTTTTTACTACAAATAACAGGTGCAAAAGTACCCTGTCTATATTTTACAGACGTTTTTCTCTATCCTTATACAGCCATGTAATTATGACATCCCATTTCTCATATGGCATTCTGGTTATCTATCACTGTGTAGCAAGTTACCCACAAACTTCTGTGACTTCAAACCAGCATAATAATGCTTCCAAGGTGGCTTAGCGGGCGGGGCTCATGCTCAGTCCTCAGCACCCCCAACACAGCTGTGCTGGACGTCTAAAGGCTTCTTTGCTCACATTTCACGGCTCAGTTGTGGTAGCTGGAATCAAGGAGGCTAGCCCAGCATCTGGGTGCACAAAGAACCCTGCCCTCTGTGTGTCCTCCCGTCCCAAGACACCAAGGCAGCTGGGACTTACTGCCACTGTGTCCCACTGGTTACTGTCTGCAGCTCAGGTTAATGGAGAAGGGAGTTAGGAAGAAAGGTGGGTTCACGGATGAGTGGCAGACATTTGTGTAAAGAAGCTACTGAAAATAAGAAAATCAAGGATCTAACAGCTTTCACAGTGTGTTCAAGATTACAGTGGCAAGAGGGTTATCTCTCTCTCTTTTTCTCTCTCTCCCTCCCTCTCTCTCTTTCTCTCTCCCTCCCTCCCTTTCTTTTCCTTCCATCCTCCCTTCCTTCCTTCCTCCCTCCCTTCCTTCCTCTCTTCCTTCCTTCCATCCTTCCTTCCATCCTACCTTTCTCTCTCTCTTTCTTTCTTTCTTTCTTTCTTTCTTTCTTTCTTTCTTTCTTTCTTTCTTTCTTTTTTTCGAGACAAGGCCTTGTTCTGACGTCCATGTGATCTAGAAATCATCATGTACCTCAGGCTGACCTCAAACTCACAGATTCTCCTGCCTCAACCTCCCAAGTGCTGGTGTTACAGACATGAGCTACCACTCCCTAACAAGGAAGCGGGTATATTGAGATATGGATGCAAGAGGTCTTTCTGTCCCATCAAAATTCGGTCTTTTCTACTGCACCATTTGGCTTCTTGGGAATGGTGACTTGGGTTACTTCTAAAATGTCCTTTCAAAACTCTTTTCCTGGGGGGCTGGCTATATCAAGAGGTGTGTGTGGGGCACTGGCAAGATAAGTCAATGGGCAAAGGTGCCTGCCACCAAGCCTGATAACCTGAGTTCAGTCCTTGGGATCCACATGGTAGAAGGGGGGAACTGTCTCCCATTGATTGTCCTCTCAGCTCCACATGGCATACATGCCTACACATGTAAACCCCCTCAAAAAATGTAATACATTTGTATGTGTGAGAAAGAGTGTGTGTGTGTGAGAGAGAGTGTATGTATTAGAATGTGTGTGTATGTGTGTGAGAATGTGTGTATATGTGAGTGTGAATTGTGAGTATGTGTGTGTGTGTGTGTGTGTGTGTGTGTGTGTGTGTATGAGTGTATGTTGAGGGATAATGTGTGTGTGAGTGAGTGTGAGTGTGTGTGTGTATTTATTTTGAATCTATGAGAAAGCAATCAGGGAAAATAACTGGCATATCTACTTAGAACTCTCCTTTGAGGCCACATCTGTAGAATGAAACAGGCCAAGTCTCCTTCACAGTTAGGGTTGCCTCATCAGTGGACATTCACCTGATGGATACCAAAGTGTATCCTTTTTAGGTTTGCCCCTAGACCATTCCTATGGCAGATCAGAAGATGCTGGTGAACAACCACCGACTGAGACAATACTCAGAGTGCACAGAAGAGCCCACTTAGGGATTATATTAGTCAGGGTTCTCTAGAGCAACAGGACTTACTTTATAGTGAATCTCTCTTTATATAGAGAGAAATGGGATTTATTAGAATGACTTACAGACTGTGGTCTAACTAATCCAACAATAGCTGACTACTGACAGAAAGCCCAAGAATCCAGAGGCTGCTCAGTCTATGAGGCCGCGTGTCTCAGGTAGTCTTCTATACCTGCTGGAATCCTGAAGACGTAGGCTCTAATGCCAGGGGAGGAGCAGATGTGCTAGCAAGGTGAAGGCAAGTAGGCAAAGAGCAAGAGCTTCCTTCTTCTGTGTTCTTGTATAGGCTTCCTGAAGAAGGCGTGGCCCAGATTTAAGGTAAGTCTTCCTGCCTTAAGATCCAGATTAAGATATGTCTTTTCTCAGCTCAAAAAAAAAAAAATCTGAATTAAGCCGGTAGTGGTTCAAATGCCTTTCATTCCAGCATTTAGGAGGCAGAGGCAGGTGGATCTCTGATGTCAAGGCCAGCCTGGTCAACAGAATGAGTTCCAGGATAGCCAGGGCTATACAGAGAAACCGTGCCTCAAACAAACAAACAAACAAAACAAACAAAACAAAACAAAAGGATCTGGACTAAAGATGTGTCTTCCTATCTCAAAGATTATGATTAGAAGTAGATCTTCGGGGCTGGTGAGATGGCTCAGTGGGTAAGAACACTGACTGCTCTTCCAAAGGTCCTGAGTTCAAATCCCACCAACCACATGATGGCTCACAACCACGTGTAATGAGATCTAACGCCCTCTTCTGGTCTGTCTGAAGACAGCTACAGTGTACTTATGTATAGTAATAAATAAATCTTTGGGCCTGAGCAAGCAGAGTTGACCAGAGCAAGTGTGGCCTACTGGAGCAAGCAGAGGTCCTAAAATTCAATTCCCAACAACCACATGAATGCTCACAACCATCTGTACAGCTACAGTGTACTCATATACATAAAATAAATAAATATATCTTTTTTAAAAAAGTAGATCTTCATATTTCAAATAAAGCAAAAATCCACCCCAGGTATGCTCTCCATGTTTGGGTTATTCCAGATGTTGTCAAGTTGACAACTAAGAATAGCCACCAAAGAAACAGAACTCTATCTTTTACTTGTCCTATAACTTTAAAAATACACCCATATATTTTATCAGGCTGGATAGGCTGGGTTATCCTGAAGGAAAAATAATCTCACTACCTTAGAACTAAAATTTCTCTCTCACCCATAGCTCATGTTCAGTGCAGATGTACACGGTGAAGGAGGCATTTGCAGCTGGACAAGCGTGAGAGCACAGACTGCCTCTAGTGCTCGGTTGTAGCGTGGCCTTATGACACATCTAGACCGTGTGTGCCATGGGGAAGGGTGCATGACCACTGGCTGGCTTTAGGAAGGAGCAGTGCAACAAGTGGAGACTACCTGGCGGCCAGTACTATTAAATGATGTTTCCTATGAATCTATGTCTAAATTACATCCAGTTGAACATGAAGTAGCTGCACCCAGTGGGTGTGAGAGCTGAGTCAAGGAGCTCAAAGGCAGCTGTGTCATATTCAGAAGCAGCAAGTAGTTCCCTCTGTAGACCGGAGGCGTGGGGAAGCTGTGCCCACTGTTATCCATGTGCACACCTTACCTCACTCGGGCCTTTCTCAGATTTCCCAGCATGGCTAGCTTTCATCCTTGCTTTCTATTTTGGGTAAGCCCCTTCTGAGAATTCAAGGTCTGAGACTTGAGGGAGTGGCCTGCCCAAGAGGCCGGACTAATCCAAACGATCAATGCTGATGGATGCAGAAACTCACTCCCATGGCCTTTCCAGTTTTCTGGAATGGCAGCTACCTGTGGTTGGGAAGTGCTGTGGCTACAGCCATCATCTCTAAATCCAATTTACCGATTTCCTTCTGTGGCCAGGAGAGCAAGTGAAGACTAACCTGTCCCTGTTAATCAAGGGGACCGAAAGCCAGAAGAACTAGGTAAACTTTACAAGGAAGCTGTGTGAATTGACTTGGTGTCCTGGCTCCCCAACCCACAACATTGCTTCTTACACAATGTTCCGTGCTTTCCTTTGCTGCTGCCGAGAATTACCACAAGGCCCGCAGTTTAAAGCAACACAGATGCATTATTGTGGGGGCAGAGGAACCCGGAAAGAGTATGTGCTGTTGTCATGGGCACAGCCATTTCAAGGACATCCACCTGGTGACTTAAACCCTTGGGAAGGGATAAAGCCTGCCCTCCTCGTCCAAGTGCAAATGCTGACAGCATGGACAGAAGACGTTCACCACAGCTTTCTCCCCTGGATATTTATGACCCAAAGACTATGACCCTAAAGACCCTGTTCCTGTTAGCTAACCCTGTCTCCTGGTTCAGCAGTGTATGATAAACATTACCTCTTTGATTCAGCTGTATCAACAGCCCTGCCTTCTCCTTCCCTTGTAAATAAATAAAGACTGAGTGGGGAGGGCTTGGTGTGTGGGTTTCCTGTTCCTCCACCACAGAACCCAGTTTACACAATCCCAGCTTTTCTGTCTACCTGTGTCTATGTATCTGTCTTTTTTTCATTCCTTCAATACTCCAATCAGCTTAGTCCCTGGAGCCATGCAGGTTGTGGAACATCATCTAGTAGTGTGTGTGTGTGTGTGTGTGTGTGTGTGTGTGTGTGTGTGTGTAGGCAGAGGTTCCCTAATTGCCTCTTGATTGGGTCAATAAAGATGGCAGAAGCTAATTGCTGGGTGAAGGATAAGGCAGGATTTCTGGGCCAGACAGGAAGAGAAGGGGACAGAGAGAGGATTGGGATTCTGACTGAAGAGGTCAGCTAACTAAAGACTATTGGAAAATTCCACCAGGCCCCAGAACATGAAGATCTCTCCCCTTCCCAAAAGGAAGAGGTCAGTGGAGCACGTAGGCCGGAAGGGAGGGGCTGATTAGATTCCTCAGAAAAACCCTGGGGGCAGACTGACCATTGGCCCACCTGCAGATATGGGAAGCCCCTTGCTACCTCATTCCCTAAGGACCAATCAGTTTAGAAATCACACTGTTCCGCCAATCATATTGTGCCTAGTGGCTGTTGCTCTATTCTACCCCTGAAAAGTGTATAAAAACTGGCCGAATGGCTGTCTGGATCCACCCCTCTCCTTTGGATTCAGGGCGACCCAGCATGCTGGAACAATAAATTCCTTTTGCTTTTGCATCAATCCCCAGCTCTGTGTGGTTCACTTAGAGTGTCCCCAGCAGCTAAGGCTCGTCAGAGTCTTACAGAATCAGGCTGTGGAGTGGATAGAAAACTGCAGATATGTGGGTGTCTCTCGGGACACCAATAGTTTCTAGCCTCTGCAGGTGGCTGCGAAGGCTAAGGAGGATGGGGCAGGATATTCTTCACCCAGCCTTTGAGTTATCTAGTCAGTTTTAAAATATAAAAGTCTCTAGTGTTTTCCTTCTTTGGGGCCAAAGGAAGCTGGGTGAGATGGTCATTGCCAGCCAAGGACAAGGAGGGACGGGAGGCGCTCGGAATATAGCCAGATGTCAACTAGCCATGGGAGCTGACTTCGGCAGGCGAGCGGCTTCTAGTTCCAGAACCTAGCTGGAGCAAGTGTGCATTTTTAAAATTACATGCCACATGTCTGTGTCTGTATTTATGTGTATGATTGAGTGTGCACATGTATGTATATGTGGTGAGTGTGTCTGTATGCATGTGTATAATCGAGTGTGCACATGTGTGTATATGTGTATGTGCATGATTGAGTGTGCACATGTGTGTGTATGTATGTGTGAGTGTGTGTATGTGTATGATCAAGTATGCATGTGTATATGTGTGAGTGTATGTATGTGCATGATCAAGTGTGCACATGTGTGTGTATGTATGTGTGTGTATGTGCATGATCAAGTGTGCACATGTGTGTGTATATATGTGTGAGTGTATGTGCATGATCAAGTGTGCACATGTGTGTGTATATATATGTGAGTGTGTGTATGTGTATGATCAAGTGTGCACGTGTGTGTGTGTGTGTGTGTATGTGTGTGTGTGTATCTCATTGGACTAAAACTTAGGTGTTTGCAGGGCTGCGCCCTTCTAGAAGCTTGTGCATGTTCAGCCTCTGGATACCCTGGAGCCTTGGCTGACCCAGGTCACTTCACACCTCATCACCAACTCCCCTCTTGTCCCCTCTTCTGTTCTGCACTTAAGGGCTGCGGTGATTACTCTGAGCCCATCTGGATAATCCAGGATAATCTCCTGTTTAAGGTCAGCTGATTAGCAGCCTGAGTTCCCCTTTGCAGCACTGTAACACATTCACTGTTCTCAATTAGGACAGTAGGCACTCGGGCTGTGGCTACTGTTCTGCTGGTTGGGGACCTGAAGGAGGCTGTGGTGATAACCGTGACACATGGTAATGGGGGTCATAGCCAGGTGAGTCTCTCTTCCTAGTCAGAGCCAGTGAGGTGGCTCACTGGGTAAAAGTGTTTGTGAGAGCCGGAAATTCACTGTGGAAGACAAGAACAGATTCCCAAAAGTTGTCCTCTGACCTCCACATATGTACCATGGCATGTGTCATGCACTCACAGACATGTGTCACACCACTACCACCACCACCACCACCACCACCACCACCACCACCACCACCACCGTCAGATTTCTGTGAGTTCAAAGCCAGTCTGGTCTAGAGTGAAACTAGCAAGTTTCAGGACAGACAGGGCTACATAATAGACACACTCTGTCTTCAGGAAAATGAACTAAATTAAATTAAAATATTTAAAGTTATGTGTTTTCACCCTCCTAATTTTCTTTTTTAAAATTTACTTTGTCCAGCTGGGCAATGGTGGCACACGCCTTTAAACCTAGAACTTGAGAGGCAGAGGCAGCCAGATCTCTGAGTTTAAGGCCAGCCTGGTCAATAGAGTGAGTTCCAGGACAGCATGTCTCAAACAAAACAAAACAAAACAAAACAAAAATAAATATTATATATTATTATTATTATATACTATGTACATATAATTATAGTTTTATGTATATGCATGTCTGTGTATCCTCTGTGTGTTTGATGCCCATAGAGGCCAGAGGAGGGTATTTGATACCCTGGATCTGGAGTTATGAATAGTTGTAAGCTGTCATGTGGATGCTGGGAATTGAACCTGGTTCCTCTGGAAGAGCAGCCAATGCTCTTAACTACTGAACATTTCTCCAGCTGAAGTTCACTTAAATATTCAAAGAAAACAGGCTTTCCTGCGGCCAGAAGGACCTTTCAGCCTTTCCTAGATATCACCAAGGAATCCTGGTACCCATCCACCCTCACTGCTATACGGTTTGAATATGTCCTCAAGAAATCATATGCTGGAAACTTAATTCCCTGATAGTGGGAATGGACGGACATGGATTCAAGAGACTATGGGGTCTCCAGTTCAGTCTTCTGGTTGGTGTTGACCTCGCCCTTTCCCCCACACTCTTGCTGGGTGGTGTCTTTGCCATGCCATGACACAGAAGAAATGTCCTGACTAGAGACGGCCTTTCATCTTGGACTTCTGTGCACTTTCAGCCTCAGGATCAAAAGCCAAATAGACTTCTCTTGATTATAAATAAGCCAGTCTTGGGTTTTGCTAAAGCCAGGGAGAAAGGCTGGGGAGCCGGCTCCGTAAAGAACACCTGCTCTTCAAGGATGAGGGCCTGGTTTTGTCTGTAGCCGAGTGGGAGCGGGGGCGGGGGGGGGGTGGGGGGGATATGGGGGAACATATGCTTTTAACCCAGTGCTTGGAGGCAGAGGTAAGCAGATCTCTCAGAGTTTAAGGCCAACCTTATCTACATAGTGAGTTCTGGGCCAGGTAGTGCTACATAGTGAGACCATATCTTTCTATAAGCAAGCAAAAACAAACAAGCTAAAGCTCTGTGTAACTTTAATCTCAGCATTCGTTGGCAGGATGGATGTGGGTGGGCATCTAGGGTGACTCCTGAGAACTCACTGGCCAGCAGCCAAAATGGCAGTCCTCTAGATTAGTGGAAAACCCTGAGTGGACATTTGAGTCTACGCAGCAAACCTTGCCGGCCCTGGTTCACAGCAGCATCCGCGCTCCTCCGGGCTCCTCTGTGCTCCTCTCTGGCTGCCTCTCTAAGCCCATCTGTTTCCCTGAGATGCAGCTGACTGAAGCTTTAGCCTCTTGGTTCTTTTGTTTCCCATGAGCTCCTGCATCTTTTTCATTATTAACTTTTATTAGGTTCTGTTGCGGTAAATCTCCAACCCAAATATGCCCCAGCAATGAAAACACAACTCAATTAATATGAATACAAGCTGTGCGCCTAGATAGGGCAGATCTACCACTGCACTACCATCTTCCCCGTCTATGAGACCCCTTAGAACTTGCAGTTTCTCCAGGCCAAATCCTTCTGCTCTGATTTCCTTCCACCTCCCCCTCTGTTCCCACCCCCACCCCTGTCGTCCTCCCTCCCTTTTTTCTCTCAAAACCTTCAGCTCCACCTTCCCCTCCTTCTCTGCCCAATCACCGGCTCTCGCCTTTATTTTATCAATTAAGTGGGAAGAAGGTTTACAGGAAATCACCAGAGTGCTGACTCATTCCTTGTTCCTCAGCCCCTCACAGGAAAATGGAATTAACATCAAATATAATTAGCCCCAGGGCTTTAGCCTCTTCGTTCTTTTGGTTCCCAGGAGCTCCTGCATTTTTTTCATTATTAATTTATATGAAGACCTGTTAAGGAAACTTGAGAAAGAACTCCCAAGACTGAGAGGGACCTTAAGGAAGGAGCACTCTTCTTCCGTAGAACTCAAGCTGGCCTTGTGTCTCAAGGTCCTGAGAGCTGGATTGTAGACCTAAACTATGTTAGGCTTGTGTGTAGTGATCAGTGTCTGGGTGAGTGACCTGTAACTACAGCCCCAACTACTCTCGAGGCTAAGGCGAGAGGATGGCTTGAGTTTAGGAGTTCAAGGACAGTCTGAATTAATAGGCTATATATATATGTCCTTGAACTCCTAAACTCAAGCCATCCTCTTGTCTTAGATCTCTGTGAGTTTAAGGTAAGCCTGTCTTACTTAGTGAGTTCCAGGACAGCCAAGGGTATACAGAAAGACTATTTTAAAACAACAACTCTAACTAACTGACTGACTGACTGACTGACTAAGTAAACCAACTCCTCCCCCCCAAAATTATATGTATGTATATGTATGTATAGTATATATGTATGTGCTCACATATGTGGGCACATGTGGAGATCAGAGACCAATCTCAGCTGTCTCTTCTCAGGTGACATCCACTTTTTGCTGTTGGGGTTTGTTTTAGAGCTTCCCAGTAGCCTGAAACTTGTCAAATCAGCTCGGCTGGCTCGGCTGGCTGTCTCCACCTGTCTCTGCATCACCCAGGGCTAGGATTACAAGTGTATACCATCATGCCTGACTTAATTTTTTGTTTGTTTGCTGTTTGTTTAATCTAGAAACTTCTGGGTTGTTCCTTTTATCCCTTGTCATTTTTCTAGGGGTAGGACTCGGCTGAGAACGCAGACTAGTACAGAGACTGGTTTTACCCTTTCCCTTCCTTATGCCCACTGATATTTCCCTTTTTCATGGCTGTTACTGCTAGCTTGTGAGTGGCACTGCACTCTGAAAATATTACCCTACACAGAACACCCCTGTCTTTTCCTATGGGCCTAAGATGAGTATTTGTGTAATGCTTTAATTCCTGCAAAGCAGGTTTGAAAGCATTCATTATCCTACTTAATCCTTATGCAATCCCCAGATGGAAATAAGAATGGCCTCTCTGAGGATGCGTGAAGGAAACTCCATCCCAAACATGCCAGTGTGGTGTGCGGATTCCCTTGAACTGGGGCACTTAGGAGGCCGGATGCAGGCAGGGGCTTTGTGTGAGCTGCTCATATGTGCCTAAAGAGGGGGCCACCACAAGGATCACCATTGTGGGAATCCTCTCTGGGAATCCTATTGGCCAAGGAAGATTAACTAGCACAACAGGAGAGGAGACCTGAACTTGACACCAGCCCAGACAGCCACCACTTCTGAGGGCTAAGGAAGATTCCTTTAATGCTGTTGGTAACATGACCTTTCTACGTGACACAACTCCTCCTCTCTTCCCCATGTTTGGACCATTGCCACAACAAGCTTTGATTTTTTTTTTTTTCTCCTCTGTAGCCCAGGAAACTGCATAAATCTCAGCCAGCTATCTGTGAGCCCTGTGTCTTGTGGGACTCCTGCGCATCTGAGCCTAATTAAAAACAGGGTTTCTCTTGTCAGTCTATATTGCATTCCTTTAGTTTGTAGCCTAGGCAAAGAACCTGGGAGGGCAGAGAGACACCATTCTCCACCTTGCTCTCTGGGAAAACAAGGTAGCAATGGCAGGGCAGCTTGGCCCACCACGTGGGTGTGGGCGGAAGCGAGGAGGTCCTACAGACCTCCAATCTAAACACAGAGTACTTGGACCAGAACCTGGCTGGTAGCCCCACTGTGTCAATACCCTCAATGCTTGGGGCTAGGTTAGCCAAGACCAAGCGAGCTTGCCTTGTGTGTGCTGGATTACTCTGCTCATAAATTCTCAGCATTCTTTCCTTGGTTGGCATAGTTGTCACCACAGCCATCCTCTTCAAGCCCAGGTGGCTTGGCGGAAGTGGAAAAGTCTGTTAATAGAAATTTTAAGTTAAAAGCATGCCTACCACCAACTCTAGCAAGCTAGGCTTGATCACTTGCCCCCAATAGGGCAACTGAAGACACAGACAGCAGTGAAAGTCAGACAAGAGCGATTTATTCAGAGGCCATCCTGGGACGGACCCAAGAAAGAGGTCCAGTGATCCCTGAGTCTCATGTTCGGGGTCTACGCGGGGTTTTGGTTTAAATAGAGGGCGAGAAGTATGTTTTACTGAGCAGTCCTGGAGAAGCTGTGGCTCTACTCCTTATAGACCTGTTGCATGTAATTTTAAAACATTCTACATCCTTTGCCTGGCTCCTACCAGCCCCACTCCTGAGTGGTCCATTCCTCTCAGATAAGCTCCGCCTATGGCCAGCTACCACCTTTCCAGAGAGCTGTGATTGCACTCTCAGCCCCTCCTACCTTAGCTTCACCAAGCCACCATCAGTGACTGGGCTATATGACCTTTCCTAGTTTCCTTTCCCCCATCCGGCTTAGCCCAGTATTGAGTGCAACCATCTTCCAACTCGGGAGCTGCTATCCCTGCTCCACGGGCTCCCTCTCAGCTTCTCTTTTGTTTCTTCCAAGCTAGCTTCGCCAAGCCACCAGCTACCACACCAGCTTCTCTCTTTCTCTGCCCACCTTTGCTCTGTGGATGAAAAAAAAAAAAAACCTCAGACAACTTTATTATTTTAGAACTTGCCAGATAGCACAATTGCTGGGACAGAATCTCCTGCCCTAACCTTAACAGCTAGCCTACATCAGCCATCTGTCGGTTCTAGCTACCCCAAGATCTTATATAGCTGTTAAGTGCATTGTGTTCCAAAGCCTGGCTGAAAAAGCCCTTGTCTCTTTCCCTGCATCTGCCTTTCCTCCTAGGACCCAGAAATCTCACCTGTCTCTTTCACCCAGCAATTGCCTCCCACCTTCTTTATTGACCAAATCAAGAACCAATTAGGGTTCTTGCTATCAGCACCTCCCCCGACACAGACCCACCGTTGCCTTGGCTCCAATCTCTTCTACGACGTGGTCTGATAAGCTGTCAGAACTCTCTTCCTGCGTGTTCTGAGCAACTATCCTCCCATCAAGGAATGGATATCTTGGGGACTTCAGCTTCAGTTCTTTGCACGAGGTATCATCCCACCTGGCTTTGTTGACTGTTTACACCTCAAGGAAGGGTGGGGAGGGTCAGGCGACTTGTCTGAGTGTCTAACCGTCGAATGAAACTCCGCTGTTACTGCTTGCGGCCTTGGGGAGGGGCTACAGTATATCGCCTGGGGGATACTCGGGACAGGACCCTCACATATGCAGCTGTGGGAAAGTTCTCATCCTTGCTGCTGTAGGCTCTTCAGATGCAGCCTTTTGTGGGTGGAGCACCCATACCTGAGCTCTGAAGGAAACCCAATACACTCAGTGGTTCTCCAGAGTGAGCTTTGGTTTGTTGCTGGGACCTGGGGAGGAGGGTAGACATGGCTGACTCGTCAGCCCAGGGAGGAATTTTAGCGACACTGAGACACGGGTTCCTGTGGAAAATTTAATTTCTATGAGGCCTATTGTTTCAATAGTCTGG
This sequence comes from Montemys delectorum, assembly GCA_019843815.1. Taxonomy (NCBI): domain Eukaryota; kingdom Metazoa; phylum Chordata; class Mammalia; order Rodentia; family Muridae; genus Montemys; species Montemys delectorum. The sequence continues at coordinate 14,991 of JADRCD010231112.1, forward strand.
TAGCCAAAGG